>WUQG02390111.1:0-17828 GCA_011317285.2 Androctonus mauritanicus | reverse complement strand
TATAGTATCCCACTCCAACAGTCGATTGTTAGAGTCAGAGCTGCCAACCACTTGGTTCAAAAATTAGCCAAAAAAGCACCAAACGAATTAAAAATTCAACTAGAAAAAAACCAGTTTTTCTGTTTAAAATTCTTCAAATTCCTTCAGAAGCATTTATTATAGTAATTCCAAGATTATTGTTATATCTAAATCTGTAATTGAACATTAGCTTGTTCTTTCTAAACCCCAATAAGCTAGATTTCCGGTAGAAATAATGGTCGTCAACACTGAAAAGTACGGTCGCGGTCGGGTTAGAGAGTGGTCACTTTAGAGAAAAATAAATACATGATAATTATATATCTCTAGTACTGTTTCTTAAAAAAACTGGTCATTTTTACAGGCGGTCGCCTAAAAGAGGTGGTCTTCACAAGAGATTTCACTGTATCATGTTATACAAGAGTTACTTGTAATTTATTTCAATTAAATTTTAAATAATTTTTATGATTTTATTATTTCTAAAGATTATTTACTACAGAATTTCTTAGAAATTTCTTAGAAATTTTATTAATGAAAAATTTCATTAATAAAATTTCTTCATTAAGTATTAGAAAATTATATATAGGTTGTCCCTGATTTATGATGGGGTTATGTTTTAATAACTACATCATAAGTTGAAAATGTTGTAAGTCAAAAATGATCCATAATGGTAATAATTTAATAATAATAGACATTAGAATACTGAATCCTTTAAGATGATAAAATCATTCTGATATGATCTCTAGTCCTCAAGATTATAAAATAATCTAGAACTGAACTTAGCTTCCAAGGTGTAAAATAGTTCAAAATTTAATAAGTGATTGTTTTACTACATTTTTAATAAAATAAAAAAATATTTCTATCCAATATATTATGAAAATATAGCCATGTTCAGAATATTTTAAGGCCCGTTGTAAAATCAGAATACTGTAAGTCAAATTATCATAAATTGGGGACAACCTGTATAAATAATTAGCAGACTTATATTCTGTATAATTTTTTGCTATTTAAAACAGTAATAATTTTTAAATTCATCAAATTTTTCAATAGATATAAAGAAAGCTTTATAAGAAGCTAATACACGTTAGAATGCTGAATTCTTTAAGATAGTAAAATCATCCAGATATGATCTCAAGTCCTCAAGATTTCGCATTAATTTTATTAATTTGTAATATGATCACTCATTAAAGTTACAAGCAAAATTTTCCATCCTTGCTATTTGAAAAATTATTATAGAATGAATCCATGAGATAAGAGATTAATTTGTTCCAGATGAAAGCTTATATTGTAAAAGTTTCATAAATTAAACCCAACAATACATAAAATTGGCTTAGTTTGATTATACCAAAATCTTACCACTTATACCACAGAGAGCAAAAGGTTTTTTCCAAGATGAATTGAGGTACTATGTAGAAACATCACTCCAGGCAGTATAAATGAGTTTGATATAGTCCAAAATATTTAGCTTTGATTTCCAGACTTCTTTCAGGATCACAGCATTTCACCATGATATTGCACTAAAACACTTTATAAACATAATTTTTAATATAGATTTTTTTTTCTTATCCACTCCATAGACTAAACAAGAGGAGTGGTATTGAGTGGAAGAAATTTTATATTCATGAGGTTAAATATCATTTCCAACTGTATAGGAAATTTTAGATTATGCCCTAGGACAAAAGTGGGCAACCTGTTCCCCAATCGCCATGTGTGGTGATTTTGACTTTGGCATATTTTTATTTCTTTTCTTAACTAAAAATGAAAATTAATTCTTATGTTAAAAATTGGGAAAAAAAGAAAACAGAAATATCTTTAAAATTGTCAGCAGAATAATACAAAATATAAATTGTATTTTGTATTATTCTGCTGACTGTTAGGTTATGATTAAAAGTTTAAATAAATAAACCAGTAATTCTTTTTTCATTCTTAATTTTTAGAAAGTGTGGCAAATTGAACATTTCATTCACCACACATGTGGCAACTTTAAAAAATATGTTGCCCACCTCTGCCCTAAGGCATTATCAAGAATCAAAAGAGGAAGTTTGTTTCTTTCAAGATAATTCTTAACAAAAGAGCAAAAGACATCATGAGTCCATTCTAGGACAAATGCATTGTGATCCTAGTCTTTTTGTTATGCCACAAGAAAATATTTAAATTGTTTTTGATAATTTTTTTGCTGCTTGAAAATTCTTATATTTCAAAATGGAGTATGAGCATCAGCTTTACTTTGAAATTTCTAATAGAATTCATATTTTAGTGTCAGAAATAAGATATGATGAACAGAATTTTTGTTCATCCATAGAGCTTACAATGCTTCTGGAATATTCCTTTGCTCCTTTCATGTAACTCACACATCAAGGTTTTCATATTGCCACTCATGTAGCTCTCATATCTCAATTTTCTCAAATTTTAAGTTACTCATATCTTGGGAGTCCATTGCCCTATTGATAAAATTTTTTATATTTTCTGATATGATTTATTATTCTTTTTTAGAAAACATTTGGATTAACATTTTTTTTTGTCATTATTTGTTTGAATTATTGACCACAATTATATTTTCTGATTTTATTAAACACAATTTTAAAAGTTGAATAAAATATTCCTTATTTTTAAATATTTCTATTTGACAGAATTCATTGAACAATAATTAGCATCAAAGAAACTCTAATACATTTGACATTGAATAGTTTTTCTCCCTAACACATTTCTGTTTTACACTTCTGTTCTACAAAGCTGTTTTTCAATGAATTTATAATTATTAGATTGTGTATTTGTTATAGCAAAATCAAAACAGAATATATAAAACAAATTACACCAAAAATTAACCTAATAGAAATGCAACCAGCTTACAATAATTATCATCAGAAGCATTAATTGTTATCCAGAATGAATGAAAAAATCATCAATATTCATTGACTGATCAAAACTAGAACTGCTAGCTTGAGTTAGTTCATTCCAAAAAATTCAAGTTTCCTCAAATGTAAACAGATAATTAAAATTTGAATTTTTTTTGGAAATAAATTAAGCATTAATCCTCTTTTTTTCATTAGTCCTTTAGGAGACTTTTTAAATTGATAAATAATATTTACTGAGCTACAAAAATTTTTCTTTGACAGACTTGTGCCAAAATAAAGCTTATGAAATGACTTGTTAATAACTTTGTTTACTGCAGTCATTTATTGTTTTTGTTTATATTAAGAAATTATTATAATTATGATAACAGTCATGAGACTAAGATCTGTGATAAACTGCATGACTTCAAGATATCAAACCAATTATCTAGCATTAGAAATCAAGCTACTATAAAAACCGGGGAAGTAAATTGTTTAAGCAAGTATTGGCAAATGCTTTTATTTTCCAGTAATTGGTATCATTTGTACTTACTAAATATTAAAATACCTAATATGTATCTTCAAAGTATATAAAATAAATTAACATAATAATATCAAGAATTTATCTTTTCATCTTGTCTTTTAACATATGTATATAATTTATATGATTATTTCAAGATATTGTTATTGATATTTGATATTGGATTTTTTATCAATATTTTGAAAGCTTTATACTTTGCTTACTGAAAAAATAAATGTCAGTTTTTATATGAATAATTTAAATTTTTCTTTCTGAAAATTCTTTTTGGTTATTTTTCTTAAAAATCATTTCAAATGGAAAATGTCAAAACTTAGTTATAAACTCTCAAAATATTTTCAATTAAAATTATTTTAAATAATCTAATATAATCAAATCAAATAGTAAATATAAGGAAGAGATCATTGCTCTTTACAAAAGATCCATGAATACTATTTTTTATCCATTCTGAGACAATTTTTGCATTTGTTAATGGATTTTCATTATATATTGCTAAAGAGTTCTCTAGCTCTGAGAATCATGAATGTTTTAATATAAACAGGTATTAAAATATTAACTTATTGCAAGTGTTTTAATAAAATATGTATATTGTTTTTGATTTTCTGAATATAAAAATCTTTATTTCCTTAAAAAATATTATTTTGAAATTTTGTTACATATAAATTTACTTTGTTGTCTTTAAATTTGAATTTATTAATTTTAGTATTATATAATATTGAATGCAATTTTAATATTTAGAAATATGTTCGAGGCTGGCTTTGTCAAAAACATTATCAAAATACAAGAAGAAACATTATTATTGTTCAGTCTTGTATACGACGTTGGTATGCAAAGAGAGATCTGAAACGATTAAAAGTAAGTTGTTATTTAAATGTTTGAAACTATAATATGATGATTAATTTATAAATTGATTATATCTATATTATAATAGTTTATATGATTTATAAAATCTATATTTAATAATAGAAGAGTATCTGCTAATGTCTGTTTTATCTATTAATATTAAATTTTATTTCATAATTTTATTTGAATAACAGTTTTATATTTGTTAAATAGTCTTGTTTTTCTACCTTCTATGGATTAAGAATATATAATTTAATAATTGTCACAAATTATTAAGTAATAAAAATCTTCTAAAAGAAAATAACTATATTTTTGTATATAAAATAATGGACTTTTTTTATAGATCGAAGCAAAATCAGTAGAACATATGAAAAAATTAAATAAAGGTTTGGAGAATAAAATTATTTCATTACAACAAAAAATTGAGGAAATTGTATGTATTTATAATTAAACTTTGCTAAACTATTATTATTTTATGTATCATATTGATATTCATAATTAAAATGAATTTTTATAGGTTAGAGAAAATAAAGCTTTGAAATCCCGAGAACAAGGTGTTAAAAATTTAACTAGTCTTGTTGAAAAAGCCAAAATAATGGAAAATGCTTTAAAAAAATCAAATAATAAAATAATTGAATTAGAAGAACAAATTACATTATTGCAGAATGAACTACTACAAAATGCTGAAGAAAAGAAAGATTTGATTTCAGAAAAAGAATTATTGAAAAAAGAAAAAGATGAGGTATTAAAAATCTATTAAATTTATTTTTAAAGAAGAAAACTTTCATAATTTGTCATTTACATAATATAAAAATCTTCTTTGACTTTACACAAAACATTAGCTAATATAAAAAAAAATTGCTTTATAATGTAAAATATAAATTTAAATAATATAAACTTCATTTTAGTATTTTTGAACTATGCATTAAATAGTAAAAAATTCTGATAAAATTAAATATAAATTGAATAAGTTGCTACAAAATAAAGTTTTAACATATAAATTATAATATTTCTAAATCTTTTCAATATATTTACTTATAAGTAAAATTATGATCAGCACTACTTGGCAGTTAGAGTATAAAACATTTCCCTTTAAAAAGGAAAGTGTTTTATACTCTACCAAGTAGTACTGATCAGAATTTTACTTATTTGTATTAGAGTTAGACAGTAATTATTTGAAAGATATGGATATATTTACTTGTAAGAAGAAGAGAATGACTTTGGAAGATTCTGGTATACTATGTAGGAATAGGATAGTATAAAATATAATCAGTGATGTGTGTTTTTTCCTCTCATCCCTTCTTATCCTTTGAGTACTTCCAACTTTTCCTAGAGAATATAAATATGTTGTTATTGTTGTATGGCTTAAAAAAGAAATATTAGGAATCATTAATTTTTTATAAATAATTTAGAATTATTTATATAAATAAAAAAATGTAAATTTATATGATGTCATACCCTATCATACTATACATTTGACATCATCTCCGATGACACTTTGACAAGATTGATAGGATTTGATAAGATGTAAACAATCTGATTGTATACATATCTTATGATGTCATTAAAAACAGTTTAATAAAATATCATAAAACTTTTAAAAATTAGGAAAAATAATACTTTTTACTTGAAATAATTTTTAAAGATGCAAGAAAACATTGATATATAAAGCACAAAAACAGTCACTAGTGTTTTTACAATATAATATAGTTTGAGATAAGCGAAATTTCTCTTATACAATGATGTATTGAGTTATCTCTGTACTGATAGGATTGTTCAAAAAAAAAATAAAGTACAAAGGATAATTCTTAAAAAGTTGTGAAATTATAAAAATAAAATATTTTCAATTTATAAAAAATTCATAAATAAAACAAGTATTAAAAAATATGAAATATAGTTTATCTTCATTGATACAATTTCAAAGTGCAATTTTTATTCCAAATATGATCATGAAGAAACTTGTATCTGGAGAATAGGAGAGAATTAGTCACCATTTATTTTAATTCATTTTTTGTTGAAATTGGCTGTACACCCACATTGAGGATGTATAGTCAACATTTCAACTGGCTTAAGGTCCTGGCAGCAACATTTTAATGTAGATAAAAGCAATTTGGAGAGTATTAGAGAAAAACACAGAAATTTAATAGATAGGGTAAAAAAGCACAAGTGTATTGTATAAAAGGATGATACATCAACAATATTATCAGAAATGATGAGAGCATATAATCTAGATATAAGATGAGAAAATGAAAAAGGAATAAAAATATGAAGAAGCACATGAAAGATAATGGCAGAAATTATCAGGTATTGATAAAAAATTTAGGACAGGTGTTTCTTAAAGTGAACAATATCATTCCTGAGAATTATTTTAATTGTCAAAGAGGGTATTTGCATTTTCTAAAAAAGAGTTAGCGTGTGAAGAAAAATTAAGAAATAAGAGATATTTGTTATTGTTTCAATAATTTATTATGTTGATTACAATGATATAAAATAGTAGTTCCCCCAATATCTGCAGGTTTTAAATTTATATGATACAATGATCTATGCAATTATTTTAATTCTTTATTTAATTTTTAATATTATTTTTCATAAGATCTAAGATTTTAAGGCATACATAGCTGATTTTTTATTATAAACTCTTTGAAGAATAATTTTTGTAAAAAAAGAGAGAGTTCTGGAGATAATATAGCAGCCCAAAAAGGGAAATACATTGGGAAACACTGGTTTAGGAAAAGGAATGTCATAAAAGATTTGTCTATGTTAAAAATGATAAATTATACTATACTACTATATTAAAAATTAAATGTACTATATTACTATATGAAAAATGATAAATGATAATTTGTTCTTATTCATAACTTATTGATAATACTATAATTAATACTGAATTAAATGTAATGTATAAAATTTGTAATTTTGCTAATTTATACTGAGGTAAAGAAAGAAAATAAAGAACATTCATTAAAAAATACAGCTTTATTTAATTATCAGTGAAATAGAGAATATTCTGTTCTCTAATTAGATAACCAATAGAGAACAATATATTAGTAAAATTTTAATGTTGATTAATATACATTCTTCATAATATATTGCATACAATAAATAGGTACATAGAATTCTATAGTTAAAAACAGTAAAAATTTTTATAAAAATATATAGCCTTAATTTCTTTGTTATGGAGAGAAGATTTTATGCGTAAAAGGATTTATATAACAATTATATTTATGAACTGAGTAGTGACTGTTATATATAATAAAAATTTGTATAATAAATTTAAAATTATTAAAAATTTAATGAAATATTTTGAAAAATTCTTATATAATATGTTTAGTAAATATTCTATAATTTTTTTGTTTGCTAACATTATGAATTTATTTTTTTAGATAATAAAAAATTTGAATGTTGATAACAAAAAATTAAAAGATGATCTTGATAGAATGAATGAATTTATTAAAGCTAATGAAAAAGGTACAGATGGTAAGTTTTTTAAATTTTATTTTATTCAATTTTCATATCATTCCTTTTAACTTTATTTGATTAACATATTTCAATAGCAAATGATGCAGTCAATCTACTTTATTATCTAATTTTATAATTGAATTACTTATTTTAGATTTATCATTAATTCCTAAAAATAAATTTAGAAAAATAAAAATAATAATTTTTAACTTTCATTATAATTAATTTTAATTTTATGGTCTTTATTATAAAAATAAAGAACATAAAGTTAAAATTAATTTTTTAACTTTTTAAAAAAGACAAACTTTGTGGCAAGATTTTTAAGAAAGACTCTTGAATAAAAGTTTTGCCAAAACTTATATTGGATAAAATAGATATAACTAAAGATCAGATAATTGAGTCTTTATTTTGTTTTTGTATTATTGTAAATAATAATTAAATCGTATTTCTAATTTCCTAAAAATTATTCTTCCTATTCTTATTAATATATTTTTTCATATCAGAACAATATTTTTCATAGAATGTATCTAACATATGAATCTTTTATTAACTTTAGATTTATTATTTTCTTTCTATTATTAGATTTATTGAAAACTAGAATTGATAATGAGAAACGTCTATTGCTTGAGGAATTTAGTGCTGAAAGAGCATCTTATCAAAAATTGTTAAAAGAAAATGCAAGATTGGAACAACGTTTTGAGAATTTACAAAATGAATTGTTACGTCTTAGGGGCAATAATATAGGACATAATCGCACGCCTTCAAATCTTAGTTTAATTAGCATAAGGAGTGATGCTACAGAAATTGTTCGTGATGACATGTCTGACATTCCAGATGAGGTAAACCTTTTTAATATTGAAATCTAACTTAGTAAAATATTTGTTTTATTGATATATAATATTTATGACATTTTCCATGAAAATCAAATATATTTTAATTATTTAACATTAAATCATTTCTATTGAATTCTTTTTTTTATTTATAAGGTGCGTTCATTAATTTCTGGAATTGCTGGAAATCATGACAAAATAATAAACATAATGAAATTACCTTTAATTTTCTTCAAAATAAGAGCCTTCTGCTTTTATACATCCTATCCATCTCTTTTTCCAATTTTAAAAACATGTTTTAAAATCATTTTCTTGTAGACATCTTAATAATTTTGTTGTTTCCTTCTGTATGATTTCTACAGTGTCAAATTTTCTTCCTTTGAAAGATTTTAATTTTGAAAAAAGGAAAAAGTCATTTGGTACAATATCTATAGAATAGGGTGATTGAGGGAGTTCCATTATTGAATGTTTTTCAAGAAATTGGCCTACTTAGATAGCCTTTATGTGGCCATAGTTATTATGGTGAATAATCCATTCTCCACAATAACACTTTTCCTGCTTTTTCCTCTCACCGCTTCTCTTATTCACCTCAAAATTCCCAAATAAACATACTGATTTATTGATTGAGTGTCGCAGTTTTGCTAAGTTAACATCAAAAAAAGTTACTAGCGAAGTCTTAATTTTTGCATTCATACCTCTTTTATCATTTCATTTGTTTCAGTTAGAATTTTTTTCAAATTGAAAAAATTTAATACATATCTTTGTTCCCTACAAATATCCACACTGAAAATATACCAGATGGTCAAACCAACTTAAACTAAATTAAAAGTTGATGTAGAAAAACTATAAAACTTTATTATTTATATCTTAATCTTAGTTAAAAAGTTTTAATAGTCTCTCTTCTTTTGCCAGTGACACTGATCTGTTTTTTTTTCTTTTTATGTGCTACTTCTGAAATTTCATTATGCAGCATCCCACAATAATTCCCCCATCATATTGATATTCCATTAGCCTTAGTATCTTTTTTCCATCTCTTTAATGTCCCGATGGAAACATTCTCCCTGTTCCTCACTTACCGCATTTAAATTTTCTGAGGTAAAGTGCAAATGTGCATTCAAGAAGTGAATTTTAATACTCATTGAGTGCATCCTAAAGTTTTGAATTCAACATGTTTTTATCAATGAGTACATATCAGGGTCTTTATTATTCCCAAAAACATGATAATCAGATTTTTGAATGAATTCTAAGCCTCTTTATTCTTCCTCAGACAAAAATACTTTCTTTTAATTTTGCTTTTGGTATACTAGGGAACTTCTTGTAAAGCTATTTAAAGCATTCTCCATTTTTTTGTAATGCCTTAGCAAATTACTTCTTAAGGTCCAGTTTTATATGAAGAGATGGCAGTATTTTTCTTTGGATTGATAAGATTTTTACACAAAATATTCTTGTTTCCAAGTTCTAGAGATCTTTCTGGCCAGTTTTTTTGCTCCTAGTGTTGATTTTTTACTCTTTTATCTCATTTGAAAAAGGAAACATGGGAACTTAGTATATTCTTCTTATTTCAATAGTTTTTGGTTTTTAAACACTGCTTTTTCTTCACTTGAACTAAAAGTTTCGAATGTTCTATCGAACTCGTTTTTTGTTATATTTGATGGAAGCCCTGATGATGGCAATGTAATTCTTGCTGAAAGTGTTTGGCAATGAAAAAATTTTTTTGCATTAAGTTGAACACAACTGCTGTTTAGGGTTATTATTGTTCTTTATTCTTCTTATTGCCCCAAAAGCAGGCATATTACCTTAAGATTTCCACAATTCATCTAGTGATGATCATTATATTTTATTTTTGTGAAAAATCAAGTTCAAATTGTCACAACTTTTTTGAGAATTTGGACTTGGTTTAACAATGGTAATGGAAAATTTTTAAAATTATAAAAAATAATTTGTGTTTTTATTTCAATGAATGCTATATTGTTCTAATGCTTGAAAGTTGGGGGTCAGCTTATATAAAATATATATTGTACATTTAAAATAATTTTCTTTTTTTCCTTTTCCATTGATGAGGTTTAAAATTTTATGTGCAATGAAGTAATTGCTTTAATATCTTAAAAATCAAATTATTTATAATTAAAACTTATAGATTTAACAAAGAAGTAAAAGCATAAAAAGACAGCACAGTATGCTTTTACTTCTTTGTTATACAAGTGACTAAATAGTTTATGAAGTTTATGAATTATAGATTTAATATAATACTTACTTTTATGATATTTCAATACAATAAATATTTTAAAAGTTTATAAATAACCAATATAAATATATTTTAGGATATAGGATATGGATCTGTACGGAGCAAAGAGGCAAATTCATTCCATCTTAAATTGGATGACATTAAATGGGAACAAATTAAAGAAAATATTCCAGATATTGTTGGGAAAAAGGTAATTTTTATATTTCTTGATATAACTAAACATGTTTTTAGTTCAATTTCTTGATTGAACTAAAAACATGTTCTGTTAACTTTTTAATATTTTCATATCATATATGTAAAGAAATAGCACATTTATGAATGAAATTTTATTATTTAATTTAAAATTGACTACTTCTAAAATGGCAGATTGAACTAGGATAAATAGCCAAAAACCTTTTAAATCAGCGGATTATTGGAATTTTAATGTATATTAGCACACTCCTTCTTTACATTTTTAAAATAATAATTAAATATTAAAGGATTCTAATATTTAATTATTATTTTAATTGTTTATTTAATTGAATCCAATACATTTATTAATAACCTAGATGTATCAGTTTTAATAAAAATTTATCTGATGATAATTAAAACTTAAACTTCACAACAAATTTCCGTTGAATATCTATATATTTAAATTTGAAATTTTTGTTATAATAGTAAGAAAGATATATTATCTTTTTTTTTAGAATGATAATGATAATGAGATAAAAAAAGAACCAGAAGATATTTCTCTTATTTTGAAACTTCAACAAAAATTAAAATCGGTAGAAGCAGAAAAATCTCGTTTGGAAAAAAAACTAGAAAGACTAGAAGCAAAAGAAGAAGAATCTCCGAAAGAACAGGGCTTCATAACAGATGTGATTCGTGTTAGTTTTATTAAAAATATTTTATAATTTTTATATAATAATTAATTATTTTACATTATCAATTTTTGAAAATGATAAGAGAATTTGATCTAATCAAATTCTCTTATTGTAAAGTCTCAAATATTAAAGTTATAAAATTTCTGAGATAATTCTAAAAGACAACTTGGAAAAGTAAATTCCTATTCTTTTTCTAGTTTATTTCAATTTGAACTATATTGTATTTTCAATTAAAATATACATAACAGAAATATAAACAAATACTGTTTTGTTTTATATGAAATATGTCAAGCTATAAATGATCCTGAATCATCATAACTGAGTTAAAGATTCTTGATGTAAATTGTTATATTTATATACAATGATCCAAATGATAAATACAAAATTTCAAAATTATTGAAAGTATAAAAATTTTTTAATTCAATTCCCATTAGTATCTCATATTATTCATGTAGTGTTATATGCAACTCATAATATTGCATATAATACTACTTAGGATCTTGTAATTATCTATAATTCAAAAAATTTTCAAAATTTCATTCTTTAGTTATATTTAATTTATACCAAATATAACTAAAGAAATGATTAAAATTAAACATTTTTGGATATAAAAAAATTATGTTTTGTATTATATTAATACAAATAATAATAACATAGTAATAACTCAATAAAACAAAATTCATATTTAACAACTCTGCTTACAACTTAATAGTCACAAAAATAAAATCTAGCACTAGATTTTTAATTAATGACTAATTACTCAATAAGAGCATATGTTGAATAAACATTTTTCTGTTTTCATATTACATAAAGTTGATTAGTTTTATGCTTATTATGTATTAATATGAAAGAAATAATCCCAAAAATACCTTAAAATTTGAATTTAGTTAATTCTATTAAATTAATTATTCTGTTAAAAAAATAACTAATTTGAAAGATTTAGAAAGGTAAATTTATCAAAAATAGAATAACAGAAATAGTAATATAAATTTATAACATTTAATTTTATAAAAGATTTTTGCATAATTATTCAGAAAAAATCTTACCTTTTTGTTTTCCCATAAAATTTTTGGTAAATATAAGCTTACTTATTAAAGTTTGTTAAAAAAAACTATAATTTTATAAATTTTTAAGATAATTAAATGTTATTTTAGTTGCAAGAATTGGAAATAGAGAATGCTAAAATGAAGGAAGATTTAAATTCTTTAAGAAGACTTTTAACATGCAATGATAATTCAAATCAAACAAGAGAATTATTAGGTATTTGAAATAATTTTATTTAAAAAATTTTTTAATTGCAACATATATAAACAAATATATTCTTTTTTCTTACATTGTTTATAGTTTTTCTTAATATCTCTTTCTCTCAGGAATTAAAAAAAATTTATTTATTTATTTCATATACAAGATTGTTTAGGTAAATCTGGAAAAATTTCTATGTAAATAAAAACTTAAATATATTGTAAATAATCAAAATCATTTGATGTGGCTGCCATTTGCTTTTACGATTTTTTCGAGTTGGGAACTAAATCCCCTGCAGGGGAACTAAATCCCCTGCAGGCATGCTTCACCTCTTCTCTATCTAAATTCATCATCACTTGTAGATTAGAGTGAATAACAAATCACCTGTAGAATAGTATGATTTAAATTTGACATAACCTTCATGTTATGATGAGTCTTATTGACCTTTGCTTCAACCATGCCCCACATGTAATAGTCGAGAGGGTTGCAGTCTGGGTCGGACAGAGGCCACAAGTCAGGTGACCAATGGTAAGACAAGTTACTGAAAAGCAAGGCCTGGATTTTCCTTGCTTTGTGAGCTGGAACTGAGTCTTGCTGGAGCATGTAGACCCTCCCCTCAGCCACCTTGTCCATCTCGGGTTTCACAACTATCTCCAGCACATTGATGTAACTTTCTGCAGTCACCCTCAGGCCCTCCTCAAAGAAGTATGGTGCCATGAGATCACCCTCATTGCTTACAACTCCCAGAACCATGACAGAGGTGGGAAATTTTGTGTGCACTACAGTGGGCACATCAGAGGCATTCTGGTGTATACATCAGTTGTTCTGGGGATTCAGACATGCATGCATATATACATAGATGCAGACAGGCAGGCATGCATACAGAGTATACAAAATATATAAATAACTCAAAAAAAAATTCTGACTGAACTTTTTGAGTTGAGTTAAATTATATATTTAATGTTTATATATATGCATAATTTTAAAGGTAAATATTACAATACATTTGAATTGTCCTAGATATTGGACATAACTTAAGCTTAATATAATTTTCTATATTATAGATAGATAAATAAAATCAGATGTTGATGATGATTGATATCTCGATTGCAAACATTACAAATCAATAAACAAATCTGCTCTTTTTGCTTTATTTATTTAATTGACCTATGAATAGATATGCTGAAGTGTAATAGAACAAATTAAATTGTTTTTTATTCTATGCTTTTAATAGAAATATATTTAAAAACTTGGGTGATATTTAAAAAATACTTGAAAATTGGGTGATTGGCTTATACATGGGTTTCAAATTTTTACATGATTTTTGAACTCTGAAGTTGGGGTATTGGTTTATGGACAGATTGGCTTAATGTGATATAGTCATTATTTAAAATACAACCATGTATTTTGTGCATTACATAAATATCTGGATCTAATGGACTTCTGGCATTAACAAATAATCTTTTCTTAATTAGTCTGCTAAGCAAAGGGTTTATATTACAAAAGAATATAAAAAGACATATAATTAAATCTTTCTAATATTTTAAACTGATATTTTCAGTATAGTAATATAATTTCATATTAATTTCTCTATTTTAAATTTAAAAATTTAAAGTAGAGAGATTAATTTTTTTTCTTCTTTAAAAAGAAGAAAAGAAGTAAATGAAAAATAAATCTTATTTATTTAATGAATTTTGAATTTTTTTAAATATATGGATAATAAATAAAATTGCAGTAGTATTGTTAGCTTTGAATATTTACTTCATATATTTATGTACAAAAAGAGATTTTCAATGCTGTTTCTAATTTTATTTATTTTTTTTATGTATGAAGCTTTAAATAAAAAACAAAAGCACCAAAAATTAATCCTAACTTAAAATGCTTTAATGCAATCAGAAGCCAGTAATAAAATATACATTGTAAAAATGGCAACCAAAAAAAATATTTAGTAATTAAAATATTATGATTTAAAAATTTTGTAACCATTACAGAAAATTTTTTTTAATGTTTTTGCATCACTACTTTCAAAAATATGTATATTAATGAAGTATTAATATAATTCTTAAAGAAAATTACACTATATAAATATCTATAAGTTTTAAATTGTTTCCTGAATATTTTTTTTTTATTTCTCTAGTTTTCTCTGCTGATAAATACAAAAAATGATTGACTGAATAAATAGAAGAACATACTATAGGAATTTGATCTTAAAATATGAATGAAAAAATAATGAATTGCTTAATTAAGTGCACTTGAAAAAATATATAATATAAAATATATCAAAATAAAAATTGCCATTCAAATGAATATTAATTTCAAAATGCTTAAAAAAGCATATATAGCTTTTAAGATTTATTCTAGTCATTATTATTTATTTAAGATTTAAATAATGATGATTATCTAGTTAAATAAGATTTATTTTTATAGATCAATTTGATTGTCTTCAAGAGGAATTAGAAAGAAGAAGAGAAGAATGTATTCAATTACGATCTATTCTTGCTAGTCGAAGTTTGGATTTAAAATCAGTTGCCCAGGGTTTTTATGGTGAAAATGTAGATCTGATCAATGAAGATGGAGAACTCCTTATGGCTTTTGAAACTCAGAAGAAACTTATATGGTACAATAATTATTTTAATAAATTTATCAGACATCAAATACCAATTGATTTGATGCCTGATAAATTTTATTTTTTAAATTCTGTGTTAATGTAAAGATTAAAACATGAGATTTCTTCTTTTGATTATAAATCAGCATTTTTAAATGTTTCAAAAATTTATTCATTTCATTCATAAAGAAAATCAACATTTTATTTCAGCAAATAAAAAACTAATTTTCTAAAACATAAAGAGCTTGTGTATTTTATAGTGAAGTACAGCTAATTGTAGTGAAATTATTCATGAATTTTTCAAAATAAGCTTGAAAAAATAAGCAATCTGAAAGTATTATTCAGTTTTAAAAATCTAAATATTTTCATAATTTAAAAAAAAAAATCTGTTAATGTTTTAGCATATACAGTTAGGATTATTTCTTGCATAAGATCTGTAAATATTTATATATTTAACAAAGTAATATTTTAAGATTAGATAACATTCTATAGCATTTTGTTTCAAATTTCACATCAGACTTATCATTGCTTTAAAACAATTTATTTAAAATTAAAATCTCATTTCTTGATCACATTAATTATTTTGAATTATTGTTCACAATCTATGGAACGGTGCTAGGAAGACCATATCCAAGAATAAGAAAACACTGTAACTGTAATATTATAGCTAAGGTTGTCTTTATTATTAATATGACTCAAATCAGACTTGATTAATTATTTCAATACATTGAAATTATTTTTTTTTAATGTAATAAATATAAAATCACATAATCATTTATCAGTATTATGTCACAATGATATTATGGGATCTTGTGATGACATCCAGAATTCAAACAAAATCATTTTGCCATATAATTTATTAATTATAGTATTTGGAATCTGTTGACTTTTATATTCCATTTTACTGTAGATTTAAGACTATTTTTAGAGTATTAGCCTATGATGATATCACAGTGTTACATCATTGTAGTGATATGAATCAAAATTGTCTCACAATGTTATTTGCTACGTCACGATGACGTCACATCTTGGTAATAACGTCATAGTGGCCTAATACCATTAAATTTAGATAAACAACAGAAATTACACGTAGCACCATCTATTGACTAAATTGTTAAATTCTATGGAATTTTTGAATTGTTCATAATTCTTTAACAGTGATTGTTCTAAAAAATCACTGAATAGGCCAGTTATTTATGTTGGACAATTGCAGTGAATCATGTCAAGTTTGGTAGCTTCTACCATTTAGGAGATTACTCAATGCAAACATAAAAACAAACAAATAACCAAAAATATATATAAGATTATTCAAAATCCTTTGATACTTAGATCAGGACAAATTTTTAGTTGAATTGGAACAGTGAGGAAATGATATTGTAAAAAATTATATCTGTAATCTCGTAAATGAATAAAATGAAAAATATAAAAAAACCCAAAATGAAGAACAGTTGCAGTGTATTCAAATAAAAATAAAATATGTAAAAATCAAAACTAAAATAGCTGCAGCACATGATCTAGAAGAGATGATCCAAGAAATATGATTTTCATATCTGCCATGCAATTATTAACAATTGTGGATAAATATTAATTTTATCAGTATACTTTAATATTCACTGAAATGTGCTTTTTCCAAATCTGAACAATTGTTAAATATTCCATATAAAATATAAGAAATGAGAGAGAGAGTTGTCATCTACATTATCATTTCAAGTATATTTGCTTCTGACATTAGAGGAATTTCATTTCCTGTTGTGATCACATTTTCAAACAGTGGTTTATATTTTATATTAAATCTTAAATTCTGTTTTTATTAATTCATTTTAGTTGTTTTTAGTCATAGAATTTTAACAAATTATCATTTTACTAGAAAATTTTTATTTTCTACCTGTTATAGAACATTTCAGGAGTTTACAAAAAATACATTTTTTATAAGTTCCTGAGATGTTCTGTAATGATGAAGCAGTTTATAAATAATACATTTTTATCAACTGAAGCTCCCTTATTTTTATGCCATGCATTTTAAGAATTATATACAGGTAGTTTCTGACTTTGAGTTAATTCATTCCTGAAGTGTGCTTTTTAATGTCATATTCATAAAACAGGTATTTATTTCCCATAGACAAAATGTTAAAAATCGAAATTAGGTTCTTAACAATAAAATTTTGACAATAATAATAATAATAATAGGTAATAAACATGAAAAACTACAGAAAATACATACTGAAGGACAGCACATTAACAAACGACACTTGTAGGAAATGCCACATAGCACCCAAAACAATTCAACACATTACATCGGGTTGCAAGCTGCTTGCACAAACAGATTACCTGCACAGACACAACCAAGTAGCAAACAT
>WUQG02390000.1:0-17830 GCA_011317285.2 Androctonus mauritanicus | reverse complement strand
CATTTTATATATATATATATGGCACTTACAGAATGTGATTTTGCAATGCAAAAGAAAAAAGAATGGAAGAAAGCACACTATTCCCTAGCATTTCTTGCAAATGGAATTGTCTTTACTACAAATTTCATGCAGCCATTTCTTGTATTTAATGCATTCAATATAGTCACATTTTGGTTATTTCTTATCATAATAATACCCCTTACACTCAACACAAAAATCCTTATATTCAGCATCATCGCCATCACTACTGCCTACCACAATATCGCGAATTGAAGAGGATGACGACGAACTCGATTTTCTTTTTTTTCAAAACTCAATCTTTCCCCAATCACAAAACTCTCATCTTCCCCCACTCTTGTCTTCCCCGAGTTACCTTAATTTTGTCATTGAAAGAAAAAAAAAAAGGGTAAATATTATCGAATTAAATTTTGTTTAATAAAAATGTATAAATTTGGAAGCGTTGTTATTAAAAGTTAAGTTTCCTTTAGCATATATGAAGTGAGAAAACTATTAAGGAAAGTCATTTACTTATATCGAATGAAGCGTGAAAAGAATTCAGTTATTATTGGAAATACTGTCAATAAAGACTTGCTTTTAGGTGTGCGGAATCCATCTTCTATCCGGAAAATTCCTACTAGATGTTTCCTTTTATCGTTAACATGGGGGGAATGTTCAATGAAAGTAACAAATACAGTTAACTTGTTCAATTATCTAACTTTTGATCGACGTGATTGTTCAATAATTCCATAAACTGTTGTAAAGTTCTAACAATAATTCGACAACTACTACTACTACTACTACTACTATTACTACTGTACAGAAGCAGCAAAAATAAAAATTGAATCATCGACTTTAAATTAAAATATATATAAAAAAAAAGAAGTTGCACCGAATATATTGAAACACTAATTAGTAATAAAATGAAAAAGGTTAAAAAAATATATATTTTCGATTTAAATAATGGTAAATTATGAAAATAATTGAGGAAAACGATTTTCTGATAAAAATTTAAAAAAAAAGAAAGAAAAATATATCTTAAAGAAGAAAATATCGATTAGTTTTTGAAAGTAAACATTTTATAAAATGCAATATATATAATGAAGTAGGAGTTGAAGCGAACAGGAAGAAAAAAATAAAAATATTTTTTTCTGGTTCACAGTAAACAAAATAATTTGATACAGAAAATATAAATATTTTTATGAGAAATAAGTAAAGTTAGAGAGCAATAGGTGTTTTGCTGATTAATAATTTTGTCAAAAATAGATACTTATGCTAATTTTGATACAAACAACTAAATAAACTGATTTATGGAAATTAAGTTGTTATTTATTTATTTATTTTGTTTTTATATATTTAAATTTCTGGTGATTTCTTTCAAAATAAACTTTAAACTCGAGATAATTAGAAACTCGGAAGTTTCTCAATCAGCTCTTAAGATATATTTAATTAATTAACTCTAATTAAAAAAAAAAAAAATTAATTTCAATCAGATTAATATGGATACACAGTCCGCAGCACTTCAATATTGTGGAGTGGATCCTTTGTAGACTGCAAAGCTGGCGAGTGCAAAGTACAAATTGTTAAGTACAATTGCCACTACCACCATTCGTTCCTACATTCAATGGATATTTGGTCTTACAATGGATTAATGACTACTGAAACGTGGCACTGATTGCTTTGGCTGAAGTATTAAGGTGGAGTTGCACACTAACACACACAGACACTGCATCGTTTTTAGAAGCTTTGCTTGTCTACTGCAGGTATTCCCATTGTTTACGACGCTATGTGTTTAACTACTTGTATATTAATGACGTTACTCGTGTGTTAACGATCTAACGTTATAAGTGCTGTAAAGGAAAGTTCTCCGGAAAATTTTGATGGAGGAATTGATCTTCGGATATACGAGTAGTATATAAAGTAATTGAGAATTTATAAATCGATAAATCTGAAAAGCTTTACTTTCACATAAAAATCAGAAAACTGTAGATAAAAGTTAACAATAATAACAACAAATAACCAGTTGGAAAAACTTTACAGCCTAAAAACGTACTTTCGGACCAGACTAAATATTGATTTATTTTATCTATACTCCTTAGAGACAGCAACTTCACTCTTTAGCGAGTAAAAACTTTTCTAACTCTCTACGAATAAAAAATAAGAACAGTTGTACAAATAAAACAGCTGAATAAACATTTTTTTTGTTTTTTTTTTTTAGTTTGGATCCAGTTTGAAAGTTGAAAATTTAGAGATGGAGAACCAATTTGACTATGCATCTATCGCAAAAAAAACTAAACTAGAGTATTTTTTATACTGACTGTTTTTATAATTCGTTTCTAATACTTCCACTTATCGACCAGTAAGTCTATAAATATTAAACGAAGATAATTAAAATTGTTTCTGATGCATCAGGATTTGAAAACTGCACAGAATGATTAAAGGTAATTAATACCAAACTAGTAAAAAGGAAGAAACCGCATCTCAACGATTAACAACCCAAGTCATAAGCGATAGAAGGGTTTGTTAACAGTATTTAAATTAAACGGAAATCCCTTTTGAAACAACCCCAATTTGCAGTATTAACTGACGAAATCCCAAGTGGGCAACAATAAATGGCTCAATCCATTCATTTACTTCTGACTTTCAAATGCATCTCTCTTCATCGTTTAATTGCTCCACAGTTACAATTATTCCTCAAAAATATTCATTCATTCAACGTTCAAGTCAGTTCTAAAGATATTCAATGCCCTTAAGAATGCTTAATAATAAACACAGAAGTTTCGGAATGTTTCAAGTTCGAATTTTAATTTGAATTTCTATTTAAGAGTAAATATTCTTTTAAAAACTTTTCATTACGTTCTAATAAACTTCCGTTTGCCATTACTATAATACACCAGCCATAAAAGTTTGCCATCAAAAATTTTTAAAATAAGAAAAGATTAAAAAAAAAAAAATGCCTCTAAGTTACATTAAAATATCACTGGATAGGATGGCGAGCAGTAATTGTTAATGGTTATCATAGCGTGAGATTCAGGAATGGGAAAAATCAAAGGGACAAAACCTGAGACTGAAAAAAGAATGAAAAAAAAAAAATGTTTTTTTTTCTTCTACATGCAAGTAGTGACGAAAAATTTAATGAAAAGGAAGATGAAATTTACTGTGAAGCGAATTTTTAATTAGGAAAAATGAAAAAAAATATATATATGTATGTATAATAAATCACATTTTGCTTTAAATAATAGTAGAACGAGGTCAGTAAGAGTTGATTAATGATAAACTCTGAATAAACATAAATTTTTTTTTTCTTATTAGTATGCATAATTATGTTTAATATCGAGAAATAAATGCCGGTTTATATATATAAAGTCTGTGCTAGGAATTTTTTTTAATTAAAAAATATGCAAAACTTCTTCGAGTGAAGTGTAAAAAAACAATTCTTAAATAACGGCAAAGTAATTTTAATAACAATAAAGAATAATATACGTAATTAAGCAAGTGTAACATAAGCGTAATTAGTGCAAAGCATGAAATTCTAAACTAGATTCCTTATTTACTGAGATTCTTTATTAATTGAGTTAATTTGTGAAGAGAAATTTTCGAGATTGTTCACTCTCATAAACGAAACAAAAAGGATTAGATTACATTTACTGAAAACTATCTTCTTCTCTTTGGTTTTTACTAGAAAGTTTCTGATTCTGGCTATGAGTAGTTTTGCGTGAAACAAGTTGCAACTTGTTATATAAATTCTCTATAAGATATATGCATGAATATTGTGATGACGTTGTCTCTTATTGTTACGAAATCATTGCAGATTTGTAAGATACGCGAATTTACTTTCGTCGAACGAATAATTATGCTGGATTTAAATTTTGTCCTTTAAAATGTCGTTATTCATTTATCTATGTTCTTATTTCGATAATTTTAAATCGATAAAAGGTAGAAAGCGTTTACGTAAGTTGATCACACCCCATCAATCTATTGTCTCACAACAGGCGTGTAATTATAAACAGTGATGTACGTCCTTTCGCATTAACCGGATTTCTGTCTTCCTAATCCAGTTAATGCAAATAGCATTCACAATGAAAACAATCTTATGGCAGAATTATGCCAAAAGACAATTAATTGACTATTCGTGTTCATTGTTATCTTTCAATAGCATACAATAACAATTTTACTTATAAAATATTTAAAATTTATACCATTTCATGCTGAACTTGGACACCGCATTAAGAGCATTATCTTTTAATAGCTTCACTTTACTCCTTGCCCACTTTCTCGTGAAGAAATATAATATTGAACTTGTCTTCAATAATCAAAAATTTGTACGGAGCCATGATTAATAAAGAATGTTTGAATCTACTCCTTTTGTTAAAAAAACTACTGATAATTGTTGTTGCAGACAATTGTAATTAAAATACTACTGATAATTGTTGTTACAGATAATTGTTAAAAAAAAAACTACTGATAATTGTTGTTGCAGATAATTATTATTAAAAAACTACTGATAATCGTTGTTGCAGATAATTGTTTTTAAAAAACTATTGTTAATTGTTGTTACAGTTAATTGCAATTAAAAAAAACTGCTGATAATTGTTATTGTAAATAATTTGCTATTAAAAAAACTACTGTTAATTGTTATTGCAGATAATTGTTATTAAAAAACTACTGATAATTGTTGTCGCTGATAATGAACTAACTGATAGCTAACTGATAATTGTTATTAAGTTTTGATTATTGCAATAAAAATTTACTACATATTTTGAACTGTTTAATGTAGATTTTAGTTAGGAATGTCTTAATGGTCTTTGTTTAATTACATTTAATTTATTTAACTAACATCAGTTCATTATTTAAAACTCATTCAGTTTTTACAGTTTTATTCCCTCTCTAAAATTAAATATAAGTTACTATATTTAAATAAGCAAAAATTCAAAGTTAATTAACTTTTATCTAATCGACCTATTTTTATATAGAATTTGAAAAATTCTAAATGGAATTAAGTTTAAATATTTTTAAGTTGAAATTATTATCTGATATTTAATTAATATTAAAATAAAAATATGTTAAAAATTTTTACGAAAAGTAAAAATTTTCTCGAAAATGTTCTCCATTACGCGGTAAGTTTCGTGATAAATTAAACAAAGGAGGAAAAAAAATAAGTAAAATAATATATTAAATATTTTTTAAAAAAGTTCGAAAGCATCTCGAGAAAAAAAATATGATGTTGAAAAAAAAAATAAGAAAGAAAAAGCTAAAGCGCCTGTAAAATGCATAAGAATTTAATATTAAAGAGAGTATTTTTAAAAATCAAATAAAATATTTCCGTTTATGCAAGTAACCTGGAGGCACTCTGCTATTTATTATCTTTTATTATACTTTACAGTAACCTAAGGAAATGAATCCAAAAATTCCTGTCATAACTTTTAGTACAAGATCAAGGTACAACAAAATGGAGTGTAACAAAGAAAATTTATTTTTATCATGACGTACTTGTAAGTCTTGTCGTGGCAACAACGATAAACTACGTGGTCACGCCCGTTTTACTTGCTTTACAGTAACAGACCATACTGAGAGAACATGTCTATTGTAGACATGACAGTTGTTTTGGTTAGGTTGATTTAAAAGTGTAATAATTTTACAGAGAAAATACAAAACGTGCAGTTAAAAAATAAAATAAGATTAGTATATTTTTCCAGGAAAAAAAAACTGTTTCCAGAATTTTATTGTTGGTATAACATATTTGTGTCTCTTAAAACATTTTTTCTCCATCAATTTTCTAATAAAATTTTCCATTCATTTATTTTTGGAACAATTCGCGAATTTTACTGAATTTTTGTAAAAAAATTCAATTGCTTTTTTTTTCTTACAAATGTTTTCGATTTCTTTTTAAATGGTCGAATATACAGCTTTAAAAATAATAAAGAAATTATCTTTATTTTTATTTCTTCACTGTGAGAAGAAAATTTTACGCGCACAAAATTCGCATAATTGCTATTATTTTTAGATAAAAATTCCCAATTAAAGTCACAAATTAATTGTCAGTTTTGAAGATAATTAATTCATTAATCAAGATTAATTCTTTAGTATCCATTCTAATTACTAAATAATCATGAATTTTCGAAGTTAAGTAACTAGAAAGAATTAGAAACGATCGGTGTACTTACCTATTTCGTTAATTCTGAAGACACAAGGGTACTTTTGCACTCCTACGCTGTTTCTTCCCCAGCATAACAATTCACCAAAGTCCAAAGACGTTCTAGGAATATAAGTTATCATTGTCATCGTCCCATTAGCAAATAATGTCTGGACATCAATGTCATCTGCAGTGTTGTTGAGTGTCCAGTGAAACGTAGAATCTGTTGGATCAGCTTCGACTTCGCATGTGACATTAGTTGGCTCGTCTTTGGTTATTTCAATGATTGCTACATACTGTTGTTTGCACACTGGAGCATCTGTCGGAAATAGCATCAGCCATTTACTGTTACATTATTAATACAAAGTTTCTTGGAGGAAAATACAGAAAACTAATACTATAGCTTTCCAACAGAAGCGGACGTATCTCAATAGCACACTATAAAAGTTTTCATATTTTATATATACTATACAGATAAATTTAATTATATATGATCTACACAAATAGTAGTATATATCCGTATGAATGCTTATCATTAAAGATTAAAATTTTGTACACAAAGACTATACTTATTGTACAAGCGAGAATTGCAACCAATAAAAGGAAATGGTTTGCAGTTAATAAATGAATGTCGAAGCGAATAAAGCACAACTCTGGTTTAGGATAGAAAGTGGAGTACTTAATGGTTGTGCAGAAATTCACTTGCTGTTAGAAAATTACTACTCCAATACACTTAGGTAACCAGCTGTCGACTTCTCAGCGCTTTCAATGTTGAAGTTTGCAATGCAGGAACTTATTTCCGACATCTTTTCTTTAATATTTAAATTTCTAAGATAAAGTATTGGAAATTAAGTATATCTGTTACTTATTTTTCAACCCGTGATATGCATTATTAAATAGTTTCTATCATCTACAATTTTTGACATTTTATGCAATTTTAACTTTCAACTTCCATTATTTAAAATGATGAATTTCGAGACTTAACAGCCATCAGAAGTTACTTTTCTCAGATGTTGATCGAAAAGTTTCATTTAAAAAAAAAACTATGCTAATTAAACTTAACCTGGCTATATAATTTATTCCAATAATTAAACAGGATTAATTATCATACTGTTATATATATATATATTATTATTATAAAAAAAAATGTTTAAGAATCAATCTATGAAAAGCAATTTACTCAAAGCTCTAAAAAAGCGAGTTATACACGTGAGTCTAATTACTGTGTCCATCACATCGATGGTATCCTAGATTCCTGTAGATCTTTTGCTAGTTTCTGCCACATACTTTCTTTTTTTTATGCCAAAGTACACAGAATTCCAAGTTATACGACTCAAAATAATCTGTAGATGAATCATCCAACCGAGATTGAATACCTATCGACACTTTTTTTTTTTGATGTATTGCACTTTCAGAACTGTTGGAACGAAAGAAAGAATTAAGTGACAATGAACAAAATGCCATGTAATAGTTTGCAAAGAACACCCACTAATCTTAGATTACCTATGCATTTTTATCATCAAGTAAGCTTACTATCGCCAGGTTAAATTTTAAATAAAAATTGTCTTCTGACGAACATCTTTACTTGACACGACACACTCCACTTTTCAATTATTAAAATGAGTACTTCGTAATAGCCTTAAGTAAAAAAAAAAAAAAAAAAAGCTGCTGCTATTTTAATTTAACGTTATTTAAGAAGTATTAGAATATAAATAATTCGATCTACATTGCTCCGACGTAACGTTGAAAAATAAATAAAGTAACGCTTATAATGAAGTGCAGTATTTAAATTTTTATATATATATATATATATATACGAGAGTCGAAAAAAAATAAAAGAAAATTCGTTTTAATAACTGAATTTAAGATAAATTCTTATTTTCAATCACTTTCCGGAAAATGATTTTCGGAGATGACAAAAATCGAATTTTTTTCATTTTTTTTTTTTTCAAATTGAAAAGAAAGTAAAAAAAAAAAAGTAACTTTTAACATCTTCCTATTATTTCTTTTCGAAAATGATTCTTTTCCTGTATTTTTTATGACTTTTCTACTATCGATGTATCCTTTTTTTTCCTTTTTTTCATTGGTACAAATATCACGATATCATTCTATTTTATTCTTTTAAAATGGATAATAAAATAGATATGGTACTTTTGCATTTTTTTTTTTTTTTGCTGGTATTATTTTTCGTCTTAATCAATAAAACGCAATTTTTTTTTCTGTGTTTACAAAAAAGAAAATTAAAGTTTTTGTTTTAAATTTGTCAATACGTTTAAAAAAAATTTAATATTTACTCACATTGAACTTCTAGTTTGACTACTTCGCTCTGACCTTCTCCTTGTACGTTAGTAGCTATACACTGATACCTTCCTCTATGTTCTTTCGTGACTTTCTGCAGTACTAATGAATGGTTATTAACCATGACACCACTTGACAGGTTGGTTAATAAAGGCATGCCTTGAAATATCCAACCTATATCTGTTATCCAAGGATTAGCTTTCACGTTGCAATCGAAGTAAACATCTGTTCCTTCTTTGATAGATGAATGCTGAATGTTTGCACCAAGTGCCAACCGTAATATTGGCGAATCTGGAATATTTATATTATATATATAAATTGGGATTTGTGAAATTTTTATATAAAAAAAAAACATTATAAATATTTTCAATCACGAGAGATAAAGTTCAAAAATAAATATAAATATATAAAGTATCTAAATTCAATTTTTTTTCTTTCTGAAAGAAAAATACATTATTTGCTTTCATAAAAAAATTATTTGTTGTTGTTTTGTAAAATTACTTTATAAATTATAAAAGATTTAAAGCACTTAATCCTCATTATCCCAAATTTACATATTTATAAAATTTCGTCTTGTTAGTGTGATTTTATGGTTTTTTAGTTTTATTGCTTGTTTTTTTCTACTTATTTTGTTTATCATCATTTTTTTTTTAAATGGAAACGAGTGTGTCGGTAATAAAATTCTTCAAAACAACAACAACAAGAACAACAACATAAAAATTACCAGAAAAAAACGACGACTGTTTAATCATATAATTCCAAATTTTACATCATTAAAATAAAAATAGACTGGATAAAATTGTTTCGAAAATGTATTTTTATATAAAAAATAATAATTAAATTCCATTTTTTTACGTTTATTAACAAAAATTATATATGTATTTTTTTTTTTTTGTGTAGAAAGATAATCGGATTTAAGTCTGTAGGAAAAAGTAACCATTAGAATTATTTTTTAAACCAAGAACGACCTTGACTATATATATATAAGTAAAATAAAATTGTAAAATAATATAGATTTATTTTTAAACAAATAAAAAAAAATTAATTAAATATTCTGGAAACAAATAAGATTAAAAAAAAAAAAATTCGCAATTAATGTTAATTTGATATAATCGAAGTATTTACATGGATAAAATTAAAGATCATAAATGCCTTTGTAATTTTTCATTAATTTAATCCTAATTAATTTGCAAGGAAGAATACGTTTCAATCTTAAACGATATCAACACTTATTCTTCTTCCATTAATTAAATTGTCTTTATTCACTACTTTATTTATAACAGCAAAAATCTCATAAATAATACGTTCATTGTTTACGACGAAAGAATTTTATACAATGAATAAAAAAAAGAGCAAAAAAAAAAAAAGAAAAGAAAAATATGTGCTTTGTGATAAACTATAATGACAAAAATCTTTCATATATTCTTTTAAAAATAATTTATAAATAATGAGTTTTTTAATGCAATATATTTTCCTAAGTTAACTGCGCTGATATGTTTTCTCATGATAAAAGTTAATTTATTTTTTTTTTAAAAATAAATAAAAAGCATACTTAAAATAATTGACCTTTTATATTTTACAGGCATTCTTTTTTTTTATAAATTAATTAATGTAGATGTTTTTTCCCCTTTTTAAAAATTTTTGAAGTAGAGAAGCCATTCAAGAAAAAATATATCAGAACACTGCTCTATAAATTTCCTATATCAGCTGATGTATTTTTTTAAATTTAATTATATATATATATATATAGAAAGGAAGAAATACAAGAATTTTATTTTATTTTAAAATGAAATTGTGATAGTTGTAGCAAGAGAAGAAAACAAAAAACAAAAAAATTTCCGAGAGAAGATATATGATTTTGATTGATATAACAAAGTAAAGAAACAGAACGTTTATGACAGAATGTTTTCTTTTCCTTAAGGAAACTTTCTGTTGAAGAAATTAAGGAATGCAACCCTAGGGTATACTTGGAGTGAAACTGTAATAACCCATTTTAAGTGACATCTCTTTTTTTTTATTTTTATTTTTTATTTGAAAACGAGATAGTTTCAACCTTCTAAATCTAGACTTTTAAAGGTCAATGATATTACTATTCATCCCGAAGCAATAATGACATTCTTTTCTCTCTGATTTTAATATTTTTACTGCGCTTTGTACCCTTTTCCTGTTTGGAATTTAACTCGTCTTCTAAGAAATTCGGTTTGGTAACATTTCACGAATTCCATGCGATGTGGCAAAAATCTTCGAGATTTGTTACTATCCGCATCGAAAATACTGAACTAGACATAAATGAATGATAACGTGCAATGTTCTTAACATTTCATCAAAAATTGTTTACGGTCAGACATTCCTTTATGTCGACTAAAATTAATTAAATAATTAATGATGTTAATTACATTACTGACAAGTTATTACTATATTAGTTTATACATTAATTAATTATATTAGTTTACTACATTAAAGCGATGCCGCAAACGTTATTAAAGGACGTTGTGCCCAAGCTACTTATTTATACATTATGAGAAGGACAAAGTAAATTTCGATAAAAATCGATATTCATGTTCAGGATATAAAAGGAATTATAATTTACCAATTCTTGTAGAATACTCTTGAGGTAGATGAGTCATTATTGAATTTAAAAACGTTACTTTTTAAGATGGGTATCTTTTCATAAATAATCTATTCGGATCGATATCATCTTTTATAAAAATTTTATCGATTGTTTTAAATATCAATACGGCCAATATTTGTTACAGAAACTTATCAAGAAATTTTTAAAAATTTCTTCTTTGTTTTCTTTTTTTCTTTTTACAGAGAAACAAACCAGAAGAGAAAAATATCTCATGGGAAAGCTCTTGCTAATGCATGAAATACTATCTGATCTTTTACATAACAAGATTACTCCATGCAATCTACTTTTCTTCTCTTTCTTATTGTAAGAGTTTCATTGTAAATTGCTATATAGCGTTTTCAAATAGTTTTTGACAGTGTAGAAGAAAAATATGAAGTAAATCCGTTGTGCTTTGTGATTTCAAAAACTGTATCAAATTTGCCTAATGCAAGTAGTAGTAGTAGTGCAGATAACAGCAGCTTAGTGAAGTTGATATAAAATTTATGCTTTTACATATTTGCTAATTGTCCACCTTTATTAAAAATTCAGGATGAAAAAAAAATCGATACAGTTCGCATGTCAACGTGATTCTAACGATATAATTATTAAATAAATTTTTTACCTATAAATTTATCTAACAATTTTAACTCGTAAGCGCAACTTGATCACTAAATCTTACTAGTTTTGCATGTTTCGAGATAAATAACCATCTTATATTCCATCATATCACACAATATGCACGATATGGCATAATTAATTAACCTAAAAAATATGTGAATATTTTTTCTTAACGGAGAAAAATCTGTGACTGAAGGAGCAAACATATTAAACAGCGAGATAAGCAAAATTATCCATTAGTTTATAAAATAAATTCCCAGAAAATAATACAAACAATTTCTATAACTATTATGAATTTATGCTTCATTAAATTTTGATACAGTGCAGTGTCTATTTTCGTATTAAATTATCAAAACGTGAAATTATAGCATGCAATTTTAATGCTAGCATAATTTATGAAATGGTGTGATCACCAGCAATAAATTGCTGAATATGACACGGCAACCATCAGAAGATAAAGTCAAGCTAAACAAGCAAAACAAAGGAAAAAATATATATATATTCATTCTTTTACTGCAACAAAATCAAGTAGAACTTCATAAATATTATATTCACTACGCTCATGATAAAATCTTTAAGTGCCGTTTACGCAGAACTGCAGTCTGTCAGAACTATAAATAATAATAAGCGATATTATAGTACAACAGAAATATCAGTCAATGTAGCACGGAACCCTCTATTTATTATAAAACGAGTGCTTATGAAATTAATAACAAAAGCAAAATAGATTTATTCATATAAATATCTGATGTAGCATATGAATGTTACTGTAGATATTCACTCGACGGGGCCCTATATGCTATCAACAGTACCCAAGTTGATCGTTTTCTATCATTCGATGGGGCAACTACTAAAAACTTTTAGATAGAAAGAATATTACAACCTATCATAAAGCAGAGGGTATTATACTCAAGAGAATTTACTGAATACACCTCTCTACTTGCATTCTTATAAAAGAATGGTTTATTGTAACGTTCAATTTTATAAAAATGAAGAATTTTTTTAAAGGTATAAAATTTAATTTAGAACAGTTTTCATTCATTTTTATCATAGCTGTAGTGTGATAACTCTCAGTTATGGTTACTAAAATAACCTAGGTAAACACAAAAGACAAGAATATGAAACGAAATTTTTAATAGCATATATAACATGGGCAAACTATTCAAAATTTTACGCGAATATATTATTTTTCTTTGTTTTTACTTTATTTTTTGGATTTTTCAACTATTATATTTATTTATTTATACGTAAATAACCTATCAGAAAAAAATTAAGCAATTTTGGGTATCTCCCTGATCAGCGTTATAATATGAGCTAAAAGTCATACATGCTTTCACAAAAAAAGACCTGAAAGATTTTTCAAGTTTTGTTTTTTGTCTTAACATGAAGCGAGCTTATTTTTCACGATTTAAACTGAGGAACGTTGTAGTTTATCATTTATGATGATATCCTTTCATAAATTTCATTAACATTTGCAGATCATGTTTGTTCATCAGTTCTTCAATACATGATAAGTGTAAAACATTTGTAATTTGTTCTATACTGTTCAAAAGACATTTATTTTATTGATTGCATGATACCATACTTCACTTAAAGAATTTCAACTTGATACGAGTCCAGCAGAAAATAGTTGTATACCGCATACCACAGAAGATATAAAAACCGAATACTTACGAATATAATTGGATATCTGATACATGAAAATTTTAATCACTGATTTATACATTTTCTAAACTTTATTTTTATCGAATTTTATGTAATTCGGTTATAAAAATATCTTAAGAAGAACATAAAAATATAAAAATATATCCTTTTTAAGTGTGTTATGAAAATTTAATTTGATTTATATCACTTATTTTAATTAAATCTTCTAGAAAACAATAAATTTCGTAATTATATCTTATCAACGTTTATTAAAACTAAAATACGACATTATTTTTAACGAAATAAAAAAAAATAAATAAATAATATAAAGTGTTATGTTAATTAACAGTCTGATATAAGTATCTTTATCTTCTCAATGATTTATATTATTATAAAAATTAAAAAATAAATATAATGCAGAAGAAATGTTAATTATTATTATTATTATTATTTTTTTCTCAGAGAGAAATAATTATAAAAATAAATTAAGTTTGAATTAGATACAAAGTAAAAATGGCAGAAATATTTTCATTTCTTTTCTATCTGAATTAAAAAATTCTTTGATAATTTTTTCCTGCAATTTATTAAAACGAAAAGTAATAATAGAAAGAATTATATTTGTTAACGAAAATTGTATTTTTTATTTTTTATTTTTTTCGTTTTTATTCATCGAATTTTCGAATAATTCTTATAGATATGTAAAAAGTATTAATATAAAGGAAATAAGTTGGTGTATTACTACATTTTTATATAAACATTGATCGATTTTTGTCTACGAATGTTTTTCTTAAACGAAAATCCATTAAAGAGATGTCATGGCTGCTACATCTGGGGAACATCATCGTCTCGTTTTGCTTTACTCCTTTCCTTCGAGGCACTTCCAATTCTGTATATCGTATGAACGTTGTTATTCAAAACTTCTTGCGTATCGTCTGTCTTTTACCTTGCTTGAAGTGCTTTGAACCGAGTTGAATGTTCTTACAATAACGTTCTTCCAAAAGTTTCCTCATGAGAACTTAAAAGCAGCAAAATGCATTTTTTTTATTATTCTAAATATTTAAGAAACTTTTTCCAGTTAGAAATAAAAACTTCGATCTTGTAGAAATATTTATAGGTTAAAAATTGAGTTTAAAAATGAATCCATACAAAGAGAAGTTTCGGAAATTCCATCAGAGATGCTAATGCTCAGACTTTTGATTTATTTATGAAACATGAATTAAAAATTTAAGCAAAAACATCACTAGCACTTTTACCGATATAAGAAAATAATTTAATGTGTGTTTTTTTCCTTTTTTTCAATTAAATGTTTGAATTTTTTTTTTTTGCCTTTAAAATTGATCAAAATGATTAAATTTTTAATAAGAATAGAAACCATTATCAAAGAATAATAAAATAAAATAAAAATATATAGGCCTATATTTTATGTACCAAAAGTTAAATAAGAAAATTAAATATTTTGCTATAAAACTGCTTTAATTATAAATATAATTATGAAAATTTACATAATTACATTTAAGTATAAGTATAAAACGGATATAAATATTAAACGGATGTTTTGGACCTGCAAAAAATTTTTTTATATCAAATTTTTACAATTCAAAATCTTTGATATGAATTTATTTTCTCGTGTAAATTATTTTAAAACTGTCGAAATAAGTTTATATGATAAATATAACAAAAATTTATTTTAAATAATTGCATTACTTAAAGTATGACAAAAGTGATTATTGTAATAAAGATTCACTTAAATTTTTATCACAATAATCAAAAAAATATAAAAAATTAAACAATATAATGCTTGTCTAAACATGTCAATTATCTAACTACTTGTCTAAACATGTCAGTTATCTTAAAAAATGCATTTTAATTGTTTATACTTTATTATTATTAACTTTTATATGATAAATATACAAAAATTTATTTAAATAATTGCATTACTTAAAGTATGACAAAAGTGATTATTGTAATAAAAATTCACTTAAATTTTTATCACAATAATCAAAAAATATAAAAAATAAACAATATAATGCTTGTCTAAACATGTCAATTATCTAACTACTTGTTTAAACATGTCAATTATCTAAAAAGTGTATTTTAATTGTTTATACTTTATTATTATTAATTTTTAGTGCTCTAACAGTGAGTTTTAATCATTATAGACAGATTAAAAAATTTAGTGTTATCTAATACAGGATTTAAGATCATAGTCTATGTTAATGAATATTTAATCAAAATAATTAAAGTTAATTTTTTATTTCTAAAATATTTAAATAGTTTAAACATAAAATCGGTTCAATTTTTTAAAATTTACAATTAAAATATTTTGAAAGTGGAGTTTTTTTTTAATACTTTATATTCTATTGTTTTCAATCTAAACAAGTTTCAATAATAAATGAGTTATTTTCCCGCTAAACACAAGGTTTTCCTTGCTATAGGGAAGAAAAAATGTACATAATTTATTTAGATTAATAATAAAAAAAGTAAATCTTAATTTTCTCTACGACTGTGATTGCTAAAAATAAAAAAAAGGAAAATAAAAGTGTATGAAATGAAACTCACGATGAACATCCAGTTTCAATTCGTTTTCAAGCGTGCTATTGGGAAGAGTAGGATGGTCAGCACGACACATGAGATATTTTCCGTTATCCTCGGCAGATGGTACAAAAGTCACTTTACTTCTAGTTCTGACGTCATCCTGCAAAATATCTTCTTCTAACGTCTGCACTTGTTTCCCATCTTTCCAGAAACTAAGAGTTGCCGGAGGACGAGATCCAGTAGTTTCACATACAAGACTTCCTTTCTTACCAGCTGCCAACGGATGCACACCAGTAAAGTAAACGTCTAGCGGTTTAACTGAGTAGAAAAATGAAATATGCCCTTTAGCGAATGAAATTTAGATTGGAAAATGTGCAAAAAAAAAAAAAAAAAAAATGTTTAAAAATGCAGAATCTTTTAAAACAGAATGAACGTGTGATAATGTCCTTAAGATATATTTAAAAAATAAAAAGATTTTCTATAATAATAATAACAATAATAATAACAATAATAATTGTTATAATAATTGTTACATCATCGCAACAATCATAAATTAATTTCTGGAACGATTAAAATTTTTCTATAATGTAATTTTATAACAATTTTCAACTACCATTAAAATTGTTTTTTTTTAAGTGATTACATCAGCAATAAATCAATTGTTTATTAGAATTTAACAGTTTATTGCACGGTTATTATTAAAATAAAAGCAAGAAGAAGTGCAATTTTCTTTTTTCAAGAATGTTTAGAAGAAAATTACCCATACTATTCTTCTTTTAAAAAAATGTTTTTGAAAATTAGGAGCGCTGCTAAAAAGTTATCATGAGAAAAAAAATTTTTAATGTTTATGCATAATATTTTTTTTTTTTTATGTTAAAGAAAGATGTCATAATCTTTACCTTTTCAAAGATAAGAGCAATTTGCTTTTGGTAAGATCTGAGGATAAGAGAAATTTTCTTTAGGTTATTAGATTGATATAAAATTAAAAAAAAAAAAAAAGAGTGTTTTTGATGTATATGCATAACAGATTCTGAATGAAAATGATGTTAAGGATAAAATTCTAAATTTTAATGAAACAATTTTTGGAAGTAAAATTACCAATAAAAAGATCGGAAAACGTTTCTTAGAAGATAAGCAAAATTAACAATACAATAAAACTACTTAATAATTATTCGAATAATTTATCATTACAATAAAATTAAGCCATTATGCGATTAGTTTCGAAAACTGTCAACCTTGCTAAAGAATTTATTCGTGAACTTAATTAGCAGATTGCTTAGATTATCTAATTCTCTAGTTAAAAGAGATAACGACTAACAATAAGATTTTTGATATAGATGCTAACAAAACTCCTTTATTTATCGATTTCTTTACTTTACAAGATATAAGAGATTTAAACTTTTATCTAACTTGTCAGTTGTATTATGCACAAGATTATCGTAACAACATACAAATTATATTGTTTGGATTTTTATGTCAAATTAGTATGAGATTAAGTTTTACAGAGATAAAAGCAATTAAGAAAGTTTTATAATTCTGTAAAGAGTTTTAATAACCAATAATTATATGAAAATATTTTGTAGTATGTATACAGAGGAAGAGAACAAAGAGGAAGTTGGAAGTTGTGGTGATGTATCGTCTATAATTTATTTAATTCCTAAAATGTGTTAAGTGTTTAATTTAATTGCATAATTTAGCTGTTGATTATTTGTAAGAATTATTACAATTAGAAGAGTTAGCAACTTAATTTTATATCAAGGTTGCAAGAAAACATAAAATAGGATAAAGTAACTCTACTTGGTGATGCATACCCAGGGCCGTCCAATATGGGGCAAAATATGATGATGATGACTTGATATGTGGGGTATGTGGAGCACTCTTTTTACAGGAAAAAAGTAAAAATGGCAAAAAATGAGTTCAATACTCTTGGGGAATGTGTTCTCACACCTTACCATGAGTTGTGCCAAAGTGAGTCAGTGGACAAAGATGGCTAC
>WUQG02389889.1:0-17833 GCA_011317285.2 Androctonus mauritanicus | reverse complement strand
GTGCCCACTGGGGGCGTTATCGCCCACTTTGAGAACCACAGAGTTAGAGGAACAGGAAATACATTATAGCTGTTTTGTATGAGATGATGCCATTTTCATTATGTTAGGATTTTTTCATGCAAATAAAAAATTTATAAAAAGTACTGCTAAAAATTGTGTAAATGAAGTAAAAATAAGTTAATATATTTGAATATTAATAAAAATGACAATATTTCAAAGAATTTGTGTAATTTCAGTCAACAAATTTTACATAACTCAGTTTTTTATAAATAATTTCTGAAAATTTCAGGCAAATTTTTTCATTTATGGCTCATTTTGTTCAGAAGACTGTTCACTATTTAAAAAAATCAACTACTTTGTTGAATGGCTAAAATTTTGTATAAAAAAAAAAAATTGATCTCATATACATAATGAAAAGTTATGAAAAAAATATTATTTGAAAAAATGCTTATATTGTTAGAAAGAGAAAAACTACAATAAATACTGAAAATTTCAAAATATTTTAATGAAAATTAGATGGAATTTTGAAATTTTAATTAATTTTTTTGCATATTAATTAGGCCTAATTTAAAAATATAGCTGGCAACAAAATAGTTAAATAGTAACTTTGTTTTATCAATATTTATCTTAATTTAAATTTTTTTAAATATTTTACAGAGAAATGATTTATCAAATCCTGACCCAGGAACCGTTGTAGATAATGTGGTAACAAAAAAAAATTGGTAAGTTTTTAAATAATCAATCACTTTTAATCTATCATTTTACAAATTCATTATTATGACAAATAGTGTAAGTGTTAACATGTGAAATGTAATTAATAAGTTAAAATTTTAAATTTGGAACTAATATATATATAGTGTGATGAATTATAATTACAAAACACTCATATTTAGAAGAAATGGTAAAATAATACAACACAAATGAACCAATTGGCAAAATGATAAATAGAAGTTATATCAATTCTAGAATTTTAGTTACAAAAGAATCTAAGTGAAAAATCGAAATTTTAGAAACAAGTATATTTCTATAATTGGAGAAAGCTGAATATAGGAGTACTTCACATAATATTGTTAATGCATTTCAAAAATTTATTGCATTAATTGAATCCTGAATCATTAGGGAATTTTTTTCACTTAAAAAAATAATTAGAATTAAATTACTTAATAATGGAATATAAAATACCTTTTAAATAATGCACAAAGAAAATATTGAGTGCAGATCGAAAGGAATAGAAATCTTTGTAGTTATGAAACTGTCGAACTGTCAATTTCATTAGCAATGTGTTCATGATACCAGCTAATTTAAAAGTAAATATATATGTATATATATAAACTTTTTAGACCAAACCCTTAAGAGAAATATCTATATAAAGAGAATCTAACACTGCTAAATTAATCCCTTGTTTATATTTTTAATGAAAATTTTAATAATTTGAAAGAATTTAAACTAATGTTAAAGCCATCTCTTTATTAATAAATACCATAGATTGATAAACACACTAATGATTAAATAGAATGATGCCATCTATGAATTAATGATTAAACTAAAATTTTTAATTAATTTATCTGAAGAAAGAAATTATCAGTCAGGGATTGAACTGGGGACCTTTAGATTATCATCCCAATGTCATAGCTTAGTGGTTTATTATATAAATACATAGCTTCAGTAGTCTATATTTATGACACTGGAGTAAATCAAAGATCCCTGATTCAATCCCAACTGAGGTTTTTTTTTCTTCAGATAAATTAATTAAAAATTCTAGTTTAATCATTAATTCATAGATGGTACCATTCTTTGTTTAATCATTAGTATATTAATTAATTACAAAATGGCACTAACATTAGTTTAAATTCTTTCAAATTATTAAAATTTTTGTTAAAAATATCAAGAGATTAATTTTCTAATGTTAGGTTCGATTTGAATATTTCCCTTGAAGTTTGATTTATAAAAGTTTAAATTTTTCTTTCATATTCTCTTTTTATAAAATTTTCATAATTAAAACTTCAAATAGTTTCTCAAAATATTAATTTTATTTAATTATTTTATCTTATTTTATATATATTTTATATCTATTATTTAAATTTAATAAAGTAAGAAAAATACTAACTATTGTTGAAGGATTACAATGACTGATATTAAAATAATATGTTTATTTTATTCTAGAGATTAGTCAACTATATATTGAGTTTAGATAGACCATCTGCAATGGATGATGCACTTGAGGTTGTAAAATCATATGATCACCTTTCCGATATAGATGCTTATTTATTTCGTCTGAAATTTCTGTTGAGAGAAAAGAGAGTATGCAAAATTTTCATTATATATTTACACCTTAATAAAAATTAATTTCAATATATAACAGATGTTTTTCATTTCAGCATGATGAATTCTCAGATCTCTTAACTAGTATTGCATATAAAAAAGCCATAATGTGTGGATGTAGATTGATATATTTTATTAAGGAAATTCTCGAAGCTGCTGATTTATGGTGTGATGAAGTGAGTTAAAATTTATAATTTTTACAATAATTTAATGATTATAATATATATGTTGATTATATAGGATGGAGAAACATTTTTAATAAATATGAAATTAGGTGCCTTGTATACTTTAAAATATCTTCAAAGAATTGATCCTGAAAAATTTGAACTTTATCAACAAGATTTATATTGGATTGAACATTCCTTTTATATTCAAGTATGTTTTAATATATTAATGTAAAATAAGTACTTATTTAGTATTTTTTTGAGAGTCATGATAGCACAAGGTGAACATTTTCAAGGTCACTTATTATTATTGAAAAACTATATAAAATACACTCCCAAAAATTTGAAATGTGTGATTTTATTAATAATATAATTACAATAAATATGTGGTTTAACATTCTATTATGAAAAAATCACAAATATATAAATGGATGATATACAGCACAATTTTTAAATAAAAAATACTTAATTTATTAAAGAATTATAGTAGAGGTAGCTCTGTTTACTGCACAGTTCCATTCCTACAAAAGCTGGTGCAAATCGAATCAGCATAAAATGAACACATATTTACAGTGAGGTATAGGGTTAGGTTCTACATAAGTGAAAAATAAGCAAATAATTTTGCTTATTACTACAATATAATACAAAATACATTGGATTATAAATTTAATTTTTAAAATGTATTTTATGATAAAATAAAGTAAAATGTTTTTATTAAAAAATCTTAAGAAAAACAAATGGAATTCAAAGTTTCGGATTTCTTACATTTTTCGGAGATATTAATTTAATGTAAATGTATACATATCCAACAATATTAAATAGAAAAAATAAATATATTCAATAAAAATCTTTGTTTTAACAAATGCACAACGTCGCAGCTCAGTAAATATGTCAACACTGAAACAAAAATCAGTCTAGTACAAGGAGAATCAGGGAAATACATGGCAAAACAGCGAGTTGCGCAGCGGCATTATTGTGAATCGGCGTAAAGTGAGCCGACGTAAACCGAGGGCTACCTGTAGTTGATATCATTGTCAGCAAAGCTCCAATGCTTGCTATCAAAATGGCGTTTTAGTTTGTTCGGCTTCATAGATTCGGCTGATAGAACTTCACAACCAAATAACATATTGCGGTTTCTCGATTCCTGCTTCAGTTATTGAGGTAAAACCATACTGTAAAAAATCCTCTCTATATTTTCTTTTCTTAATGTTCTATTTCTACCTATTACTATCACAAAGGGGCAGCATTCACATCAACCATAGCTGAATATAAAAAGACTGATCAGCATCCAGATTAAGTTCCCATGGTACAGATATTGTTTTTGCCAGTAATTGATGATATTATAGTACATGATTTTACATTTACCCAGTAATTATAATTCATGAAATGTTTTACCTCCAGTACTGCTGCTTTCAACACAGTAGCTGTGATGATATCATCGTGCTGGGTATGTGCACATATCTACATGTGGGCGGACCCACCTGGAGACGAATAGAGGAGTGGTGTCTTGGTTCCTAAGACCATCAGAAATATGTGTTTTCTGATGGTCTTAGGTGACCTCTGTGAAAGGGTCGTTCGACCCCCGAAGGGGTCGTGACCCAAAGGTTGAGAACCACTGATATAAGCAAAGGACTCCCTTTACTTTCTTGCACCTAGGCTCCCAAAATACATTTTCATGGTTCTGATTATAACTGTAGTTTTTTAATGTAAAGATATTTTCTTATCTAATAAGGATCAAGAATTTGGCTATAATTATGTTAACAAGTGATTAGTTTGAATTGAAGTGTAATGCATTAATATATAATTCTTATAAAAAAATTTCAATTAGCTTGAGTTTTTGTTAATAAATGTTTGTAAGCTCAAATTTTGAAAACATTCAAGTTTCAATAATTCTGTCCCAAACATTCTTATATAATCTTATTACAATTCTACAGAGATAGTTTTTCTCTATGTTATAAGGATCCTGAAACATATGAAGGTTGATGTCTTGTGGTCTTATTTGATAATCTTTCTTCTGACACCAGTGTAAGATATGTGAGGCGACGTTCCCATAGCATAGGTAAGCCAAACGTCAGTTTGACACCAGAAGTTTTACGTGTTTCTCCAACACCTGTGAAATTCCGCTGTCAGGAAATGACTGAAAACTTATTATATTGTTCGAAATATTAATTTCAGAATGTGGCACATGAGTAAGTAGTGCAGGGATCCAGGATAGGAGAATTGATTCAGAAACCCATATAAAGTAAATAATATGAATTTATTTAAAATAAAAAGAAAAACAGAATATAATATTAACATATTTCATTCGAGAGAGCTATTTGACGCGAGAGATCATACCTGGGAGAGAGAGAAATTCAGTCCTTCAATCCTTCGTTATTCTTAATGATTATTCTTCGTCTTCATTCCCTGGTCCTCGTCAGATGTCCACCGACAGGATGGGACATGGAATCACTCTTCTTTGCTACATTTTTCCCATCTTCTGTCCAGAGTCTGAGAGCAGACCCCCGGAGACGTCTGGTTTGTGTGGAGACCTTGGAGCGACTCGCAGACATGTCTAGTCCGTTCGTTGACCCCTGAGCGACTCCTCCGTGTAAAACAATTCTTTGTTTGATATATATTTTCTATTGTTTATTATTCTTTCTTTGTGTTGTGGAAAAAAAGGTTCTCCAGGCTGAATAGAATGATATTTTTATTGTTTGTTTTCCTTTCTAAGGTGTCACTCCGTTCAAATTCCTTTAGTAATTTTCGATGAGATGGGGGAGTGAAACCTTGTATCTGACCCGAATTCTTGGCCTCCACAATGTTTATATGGAATAATTCTTTAAAAGTTTCCTTCTATAATAAAGATATTGGGGTATTGTAAATATATATCTTATAATATAATCTTGGTGCAAGATTGAAAATTTGTAAACTAGATTTTTACATGTGAAATATAACATAAAATTGGATCCATTTTCTAATGATCACTAATTCATGATTAAATATTATCATCATTTATTGCATTATTATTTATATACTACTACACATAATGAATGCCTACAGGCCAGTTTATAGATTATATGAGTTGATTACAGTTAATTATTTGATACATTGCCATTTTTAAACTTCATTTGATGAATGCAAGGTTAATATTCAAGGCACTCTTTGTTTATTTTGAATCATAAGTCTAGAAATTTTTGTTTATTACAGTTCATTGTTCTATACAATAATTTAGTAATTTAAAATACTGTGTTGATAAAAATAAATGATAACAATTAATGAAATTATAATTTAAAATTTCAGATTGAATTTGTGGATGAACTTCCTAAGACAGATACTGGAAAAGTTCGGAGGAAAAATTTGTATAGGAAAGAATGGTAATATAATAAATATATACATATATAAGTATTCTCTAGTTTATGTAAATAATTGGCACTGAGATTTTTAAGTACACTGACTTTTACATAAACAAGAAAAATAACTTTAATAAAACTTGAATCAAAAATTTCTGGGTTAAGTGAAGCTTAGTGATTGATTAATTTATACTTTCATGATATTATAGCATCATATTATTCTCTGACTGAAAGGAAGAAAACACCTCATGGAATGAGACCAGTAAAATGATATTTAAAATCAACAAATAATGTATAGACAATGGTGGAATGTTGCAATCAATGGAGGCCTGTGTAATTGAGATGGCCACTTTGGGGCCCACAACCCAGGAGGCCCTTTATTTTATGCTAATAATACATACATAATTTTTTGATACAATTTTTAACAAGATTTATACACTACAACAATGTTTCTGAATCCCAAGAATACCTGTATAATCAACCTGATAGTTTAATGATGTTTGCTTCTGGTATATTGTTTTGATTTTTCTGATTTCATAGCAGACAATGGAGTTTCTGCAAAAACCCAGTTGTACTATATTGTGATTGTGTAATTATATATGTACTTTTAAATGTCATTTTATGAATATTTGGCATTTGTTTATAGCAATTAATGTTCATGTTTTCAATTTTCTTGATACTTCATACTTGAAAAAGCTCACTAACCCAGGAATTCATAAATTGAAAAATATAAATAAATCAAGTAACTTGAAATTTTTAATATTGTAAACTAACATTTTCTATTTTATTACTATTTTGCATTCTCATCTAGTATTTATTTCTGTTCATTAACATGAACAGAAGCAAACAATATTGTAATAATTCTCAACTTTTTTAAATAAAATTTGTTATAAAGGCCTATAGTTTTTCAAGAATGATGTAAAAGGGATTCATTTATTTTATATTTTATTATTAATAAAATTATTTAATATTTTATTAAATATTTATATTAAATATTTTAAGTAAAATATTTACAATATTGATGCATAAAAAATAAACAAGAAAAAATTTATTTTTGAAATGTTTCAACATACTCTTGAGGTCTTTCTCAGCTGCATTATTCAAATTTTTAAATAAAATGTTTCTGAAATAAATTTTTTTTCTTGATTAGTGCAATTTGTTTTTATATATTAATTTTACATCAGGAATTAAAGAATGAATTTACAGTATTTTTATTTTTATTTGTTTTTTTATCAGTTTCATAAAATAAACTAATTTTTGGAATATTATGAATATCCATAAAAATATTTAATATATTTAATACATTGAAAATATAAGGAGACTTCAACTTAAGACAATGATGCATTCAAAAATTCAGGCATAATTTGAATATGTCATTATTCTGAATGCAATTTCAGATAGGTGCAATGCAATAAATAGATGTTAGGATCCCCAACCACTAAAATTATAAAATACCGGTACTTAACATGCTTTTATCCCAGCCATGATAACTCACCATGTCTGCATCACAGAGAAGGCAGCTAATGCTATTCTTTATCTCTATTATTTATATTAAATTATGAAGAATTTAATAATATAATTCAAAAATATCTGTTATCTAATATTACCTGGAATCAAATTTTTCAACTTTTTAATTTATCTTATATAATCACATATAAAGTAATCCATATATAAACCAATTCTAAAGTTCAGAGTTAAAAACTGATAAAATTTTAAACTTGTATGTAAACTGATCCCCAATTTTCAAGTATTAGAGCAATATCTAAGTGCACAGCAGTACATCAGGTCAAGTTTCCATAATGCACATCATGTGTGTATTTACATGAATTTAAGCCAATGTGTATTTACCCCCTGTATGTATTTATCAACTTAAGCCCTAATTGCCACCTCCACAACTTGGCTTCTGATTAAGCTAGTAACATGAAAATTGTATATGTTATTATAATTCCTATTTCAAGTTTAAAGGAAAATTTTTTAATCAAGTTAGGAGAGTACCCATAGCCGGAACATTAGCAGAAATTGTCTTAAGAGCAGTGGAAGAACAAAGTCTGGGTCCCTTCAAAGAAGATTTGATACTGTATATGAGGTATGTTGATGATCTGCTAGTGGGATGGAAAGATGATATGAGAGTGCATGAATTAGAGGAAGCCTTTACATTAGACCAATATGGCTTAACACTGAAGTTAGATCAGCATAATGTAATAAATTACTACGAGAAAGCACTTTATCAAACTGCTTAATATAAGTGAAATACATTTCCTAGACCTACAAATAAAAGTGGAGGAAGGACAGTGAAAACTTGTGTTTATAGAAAGCCTAGGTATGAAGTGGTATTAATACCTAAATGGTCTAATGATCCAATATTGTATAAAAAGTCGGCTTTCAGAAGTCTATACCGTAGGTTTCTTTACTGTGCAGAAGGGGAAGACTTGAACAAAGAATTAGCCTATATAAAGAAAATAGGGCTGAAGCATGGCAGAGCAATTAGCATACATAGGGGTGACAACGAGGTCGATAAGAAAACAAGTCAAAGAGCATAAGAAAGATATTTTGCAGGCCAACATTAACACAGCCCTGGCGGTAACAGCATATGAGAAAAACATCACAGTGAAATGGAATGAGGTGCAATGTTTAAAACCTCTAGGAAAGCAGATTAAGCCAACCATGGTAGAGTCGTTAGAAATAATTAAAAAGTCAAAGAAGGAGAAACTAGCCAATGATAAACTAGCGTGAGAGCCATCAGCAGCATAGAAGTATTTATTGCGAAAGGAGGATTAACTAAAGCTAATATAGGTGCTCTGTCTATTATCCTATAAAGAAAACGAGTAAGAAAGAAAAAAACAAAACTGAAGAGGAAAGTTTATAGCACGATGGACCTAAGCATGAAAAATGCTAAGTGCTCCTAATAGTTATTAAAAGAAATTAGGAGAATCCATGTAAGCTACGTAATCTATGTTGTTTTAGTTGCTATGGTTATACATTTTTTTAAAGAAAAATTTTTAAAAATGTTCTATTCTGTTAAACATTTTTAGCGTTATACATAAGCCTGATGAGGATATGTTATTGTATTGAAAACGTTCGCTTATGTAATTAAAAGTGTTGTGATACCAAACTGCAGTTAGTGCTATATTTGACGTAATAGTATTGGGTTATTTTGCAGTGTAATAGCATGTATTAACAATTTTAGATTTGTGAATTTTCACTTAACAGTTTTTAAGGTCTCAATAATGTTGATAAACTGAGGGATACTTTTAGTTTGTTTATACTAAATTTTATATTTTATTACAATGATCAATTTAAATATATATATGAATTTTTTTCCCCATCAGAGAGAGAGATTTTTTCATTAATTTCTAAATGATATATTTCTATGATATTAAGATAACATCCAGGTTTAAATATTTTCCGTACAGATAGATTTCAGTTTATGAGTTCCCATTTAACAAGTTTATGATTTTGCAAGTTTTTTCCAAATATTAAGTATAAAATTATAAAAATTAATTGAAAGAAATAAATGCCAAACATTCATAACATAAAGACAGTTTAGTTTCTAGCACTTATAAGCAATCCTTGATGTATACAAATCATACACTATAAAAGTTCTCAGTTGTGCGAGGAGCACTTTCAGCTGTTGCCATCTTCAGCTCTCAAATTAAAACTAAAACCATTCTGTTTTGGAACATCGATCTTCTGTTCTAAGTTCAAATTTTTACTATAAATTCTCAAATAAAGAGTTTAAATTTTGAAATCCTCGCCAGGTTCAAAGTTCAAAACATTTTTTGTTTTTTGGGGTTTTAACATAATTTTTTTCCATCACATATGCTGGCAAAATGCCAGGTTAGACTATACATATTATTAACACTGATTAGACATGTTAACTTCTAGCCCTCAACTTAGAATGTATTTCCATGGCTTATGCAAGTTCTCAGTCTGTTTATCATTGATAACTGTTCCATTTCTCTGGCCTTTGTAAATTTGAATACTTTCAGCCATGTATAGCTCTTTGTCTCTATCAGTTGTCTTTAAAAGCTTACTCTCTTCCCATTTCACCTCTACATTTTTTCAAAAACTCTCCTTGCTAGTGCACTATTTAGGCTGGCCTTTTCTATATTTTTTTTATGCTCTTGTATCCTGTTTTTTAGGTTCCTTTTGGTGGCCCCTATATAATCTGCAAGGATACCAGCACATGGTCAATTCTCCAGAGGAGTTCCTGCATAAAGTGAAGGCATTGCGCCTACAAGGTGGAGAAATACTCACCACATACAACTTTGAAAAGCTCTACCTTCTCTCAGCATAGAACCAGTCTGCATCTGTCTCTACCGTTTTTGCTGGAAAGAGCACCTGCTCCAGAACAGAATGCAAATTTATACAGGGAGATAGCACATCTACTCTGTCATAAGTCTTATTTTAGATTCAATAACAAATTCTACAGACTAACCAAAAGTGTACCGATAGAAAGTCCGCTGACAGGTGTGCTAGCTGAACTGGTTATCAGATCAAAAGAGCAAGGCGACATACTATCTTTGATAAGCCAAGCGAATCTATATGTAAGGTATATCAATGATATCTTTGTAGTTTGGGAAAAACATGAAAGGGTAGAGAACTTAACAGAACAATTCATAATGCCAAGTTATGGACTCGTGCTGAAATTAGAACAAAAAAGACGAACAACAAATACATTTCCTGGATGTCATGCTTAAAGTGAAAGAGAACAGTTTTGTAACAGACATCTACAGGACACCAACATATGCACCAATACTAATTCCTAGTTGGTCAAGAAATAGATGGAGCCATAAAAAAGCAGCCCTTAGATCTATGCTCGTGAGAATCCTCACCTACTGCGAGGAGGAGGAAGCCTGGAAAAGAGAGATTAACCAAATAAAATCAGTAGCAATGAAACATGGTTATAGAAGAACCATGTTGATAAGATCTTAGAAGAGATTATAATTAAGAAACAGAATACCCAGAGCAGTGCAGCAACACCAAACCCCCAGCTCATAGCTCCCAAGATAATGCCCAAGAAGGAAAGTTTACTATAGTAGACCATACATTAATGAATTACAAGACAACTAAGCACTTATTGAGGAAGTTAAGAGTGAAGCCATCATATACGAGGCTCTCACTGTCTTCAGAAGCCTGAGAAATGTGAAAGACAGGTATGAGAAAGGACCAAAAACAGGCATATCCCATTATTAAACAAAGACGATGAGAGGAATGAGTTTATATAGGGGCCATTAAAAGGAACCTAAAAAACAATATAAGAGCCTAAAAAAGATATAGAAAAGACCAGCTTAAATACCGTGCTAGCAAGGAGAGTTTTTGAAAAAAATGTAGAGGTGGAAGAGAGTAGGCTTTTAAAGACAATTGATAGAGACAAAGAGCTATACATGGCTGAAAGTATTCAAATTTACAAAGGCCAGAAAAATGGAACGGTTATCAATGATGAACAGACTGAATTTGCATAAGCCATGGAAATGCATTCTAAGTTGAGGGCTAGAAGTTAACATGTCTCATCAGTGTTAATAATACATATAGTCTAACCTGGCATTTTGCCAGCATATGTGATTGAAAAAAATCATGTTAAAAAAACCCCAAAAAACAAAAAACGTTTTGAACTTTGAATCTGGCAGGGATTTTGAAATTCGAATTCTTTATTTGAGAATTTATAGTAAAAATCTGAACTTAGAACAGAAGATCAATGTTTCAAAACAGAAGGATTTTAGTTTTAATTTGAGAGTGAAGATGGCAGGCAGCCAAAATCGCTCTTCGCACAACTGAGAACTTTTATATTGTACAATTTGTTTATGTCTGGGACTGCTTGTAAGTGCTAGAAGGTAAACTGTCTTTATCGAATACCCGAGAAATAGCAGAAGTATTTTTGAGTCTTAAAATTTAAATTATCCTTGATTATAACAACATATAAACATAATATCTATGATATTAGACCCAGAGATATTAAAACAACTCTAATGTATACATAAATGAAAATATTCTTAAGATTTTAGCAATCAATTTCTTATTTTTAAATTTATTATATTATAAAAGGGAAAAGCACTATCTGCTTAAATGTAAGTCAGCACAAATACACAAGTTCATCACAAAAAATATTTAATTTCACAAGAAACAAAAAATAAAAGAAATACTTTAGTCATCAAGCAACCAAATTCAGCCTTTATTCTAAAGAGAAAATTACTCACCATACGTTTAAATCATGAAGAATCTAAAATTCAAACTCAAAATTACAAAAATTCTTTAACAAATTATCTCTGGATTAAAAATTAAATAGAAAGTTAACTAAAGGAAAAATTTAAAGCAGATTATATGAGGATACTTCTAAGCTGCCAATTAGACTAAAATTAACATAACAAGTACTAAAAAAATCTTAAGATATACTATCTTCTGTATAAAATAATGTCTTCTTGGTGCAGAACATGCTCTCAGATGGCCAGGAGGAAAAGGTTTTTTTTGGAGTCGTCATGCCCTCTAAATACCAATATCAATATCAAATCCAGGATTGGACAAGTCCTCTGGAAGAATATCATTTACTATATTGTGAGTTTTTCTTCTACCTTAATTTCAAAGGTTTCTGTTGTCCTGGTGGTTGTTTGTTCTATTTTAGAACAAAAGCCAAAAATAATTGATTGACAATCAAAAATGTTTCCTTTTTTATTTCTTGTAAAATTAAATATTTTTCTACTGATGAGCTTGTGTATACTCTTACTGATTATTATTATAAAATACTAAGCTTTAAATATTTACCTTCTCTGAATAATAACTGTGGCATAATAAATGGAACCATTTTCATAAAGAATGAAGATTTGGCTTCTCTTCTTTCAAATAAATCAGGATGATTACATACCTAAAATAAAAAAAAACAATATTAATAAGAAAAATAAACACTGAAACTACTTAACTTAATCAAGATTAAAATTCTTAAAATTTTATATAAGTTGAATTTATTTAAGTTATTACATAATTGTTAGGATAAAAAAAAAACAATAAGCTATATGTACTGCCTATCTTAAGATATCATTTATTACAAGATAAAAGATATAATCAGAACATTTTTAGATTTGTTTGAGTTAGATAAGTGTTCTGGTTAATATAAATGTTAATAGCAAACATAATATTCACTTATATATTGTTAAAGTCTTATTTGCCTTAATGTAGTTCTTGTAAAGATGTGTTAATAAATATAATATACAATACTAATACATAATTTGCTAATACAATAAAATTCAATTATACTGAACAATATAAATTTTAAGTTTATATAAGTTTACATTAAAAGCTTTTTATATATAACAGGATTTTTTAGATATAGCAAGCAAAACTGAACTACATCTAAAGAAAAACACTAAGTAATTTTTGCCTTAACTGTTTAGACTTTACAAAATATAAGATATAATATTAAATATTTAAGTTTTATTTTCAATGCAATATCTGAAAGATTTATAAATTTCCCAAATTTGTCTTTTTATATACTAGATAATTTTGATCATCAAATATATATTATATATTTGATGATCAAAATTAAAATTTTGCAATAATATGCTTTCCATTGTATATACAATAATTAGTTATTTCTTGATATTTAGTTTTATTGTAACTATACATAGCAATGTCTAGTTACAATAAAAAATAAATATCAAGAAATGTAGATGTAACTAGGAATTGCATGTATGATTGTATATTACATGGCAGAATCTTTATCATAATCTTATTAGAAAATTTTATAATTATCTACATACCATATTTACTGACAAAATTTTATTTCTTATATAATTTCTTCTCAAGATTTAGAAAAGAAAATTAAGAAAAATTTGCATAAACTGTCCATATTGATTTTATTAGTATATACCTCAAGCAAGTATCAGATAAATTTTAGAAGAAAATTTTCCATTATTTTGAATCTTTACAGAAACATTATTCAAATAGCAAAAAAGAGAGATCAAAATGCACAAAGAAAGTTTTTAAGGCAATAGATGGTACAGAAATGCAATTAGTCAACATTGATTGCTAAAAATGCAGATCATGTCCAGATTCTATAATTTTTTTTCACTGTATTGTATTTTTTTTTTATAAATAGTGACACAGTTATCTATATTAGTAATTAACAAAAACATTTTATGTTATCTAAACAGTAGAAATTTTATGCTGCATATAAATTGCATATTATAAAAGTATCTATAAAAATTTTTCTTCTTCATACTGTAAATTTGTTTAAAACAAATAAAAGCAATATTATAAATAATAATAATAATTTAAAACTGCATTTTTAACAACAACATATAGAAAATTGAAATGATTCACTAGAAAATATATTGCAAAACTATATGTGCTTAATCATATTAGAACCATAAATAAAATGCTGGATTTCCAATGAAGAATGTTACCAAGAAATTAGCTTATTATTTTCATATTCAAGCTAATAAGATACTTTTTAAATAACTTATTAAAAAATTTACATAATCTGCCCTTTTAATACTTCCAAATATTAAAAATAGAATATAAAAAAGTGGAAATTAACTGTTGTAAATAAAACATTAACATGTAAAAATATTAAAAAAAACAGTAGCTTATATATATGTTTTCTCATTCTAGAGTGTAACAAATGAGTAGTAATAATTCTACATATGCCTGTGAGAGTCATTATAACCAAATTTAACAGTAAATAAAATACATTTGCTTACAAATAATTCAGTATAACTTTTTTCTTCATTTGGGACTTTTATTCCAATATAAATTAATATTATGTATGTAAGTATACTTATAAATTATATAAATTTATTGTTTTATTTAAAAAAATCTTTGTATACTCCCAAAAACTTTAAATTAGCTAAAAATATAGTCAAAAGTTCTAATTTGATATGAATACTACTCAATATTTTTTACATAAGAAAGTGCATTTATAACTATCATAATATAATGTATACATGTTCAATTGGCATTCTATTTTAACACATTGCTACTCAGCACTATATGAGTTATTATAGAAACTATACTTGCTGTCCAGAACCATATATATCATTTAAAACTATATTCATTAAGTTTCCTGTGCAATTTTTGGATTGGTCTATACTTGTATATGGCACTGTTGTTGTATGCTATAGTATACTGCAAGGTTGCTCATTAGTATCAAAAATTCGATTTTTTATAATTTTTTAAACAATAGTAAATAATACAATATTTTAAAATCTCTGAAATTTTTATAAAATTTAATTTGCATTTAAAGAATCTTAATTTGGAAAGGAAAGGAACAAGCACTTTTAGCAGTAATTTAAATAACATTTATTAAAAAATATTGTGGTACTTTCAACTAATATATAATGATCATAAGTGATAGATGAAACAAACATAAGATAAAAATGATACATATTCATCACTGATGATGACTGTGTATTGGTCAAAAATACTACAATATTTTTTAATAAATGTTATTTAAATTATTGCTAAAAGTGCTTGTTCCTTTCCTTTTTAATATAATCTCTACAATAAAGCAATAATTTTTGAATCTTTAATATTAATTTGTTTATTATATACGATTTATTATATTCCTAATATGATTATTTACAGTTATAATAATTTATTTAAAAATTTTTAATTATTATGGAATTCTTCACTTGTTGCTGTTACAGTATAAAATAACTTCTAATGTTTTCTTTTTCAATAATTTACAAATTCATGAATATACAAGATTCATTTTTGTATCATTATATCAGGGGTTCCCAACCATGGGTGCTTACACCCCAAGAGGTGCAAGATAACATTTCGGAAGTATATTATGCTATTATTATATTCCAAAAATAATTATCATCAACATTTCCAGGCTATTCCAGTAAGATTGCATAGACTTTTTTTCCTCACTGCAGAGTTCAATAATTCAAAATGCCCAGTTAACATTCAAGATAACTAGTAAAATTGCCAGATTGGTGCCCCTCGAGGCTCGCCTCCATAGTATCTTCACCTCCTGTACATAGAGGTATCGGATAATTTACTAAAAGCCAAAGGGTTATGGGACCAAAAAGATTGGGAACCACCACATTATATGAAATAAATTCTCTTAATTTAAAAAAAAAAATCAAAAATTAATCAGATTAATTTATGAAAACAACAATTATGAAAGATCAAAAACATCATAAAACACAAATCATTGTGATGACTTAAATTTGATCTCACTGATCCAACTAGCAGCAGTAGTTATATTAACAACCAGGGGATTGCAGATTTAAGTCATCACCATGGAATGGCTTTTTATGATGTTTTCTAATAGTTTTGTTGCTTCACATATACTAGTCTAGCTATTTTATTATCAATGATTTTTTGTTTTTAAATAAAAATCAAGAGGATTTATATCATATGATGAAACAAACGACTCTTATATTGCATAAATTTATAATTTATTATTAAAAAATTGTTAATCAGTGTGTATGTGATATGATAATAGCAAAATGTGAAGGACTTTATAATTCTTAAAGATTTTATTATAATTATTAATAATAATAATTATAATTAATAATTATAATTATTAATAATAGTTTTTTATTCAAAATATACTAAAATCCTATATAATAAACATATTAATATTAGTTAAATGTAGATTAAATGTAATTTTATGAAGATTTCATATATTTCACAATATTGCAAGTTTACTATTCATTGGAAAAAAAATTAAATTTTTGATACCATAGGGAAATCTTGCATTAAATTATAGGACAGACATATATTTTTCTTAAATAGTATAGGATAGACATCAACATCACAAGTATAGATAAACAAATGAGAAAACCGCGTGGGAAACTTAAACAATACAGTTTTAAACTGATCCGTACAATATACGGATTTGGATGGCAAATATATTTATCCATAGTAGGTTATATAGAACTAGCCTTCAATGTGTTAATAGTTATTACAGTACTGTCATAGCTATTGTTGCATTATTATTATATAAAATTTTAGTATTGCATTATGTATTAAATTATAATGATATTCGGAAAATTTTTTTTCAAAATTTTTTCACAAAATCAAATTTGTGTAAGCCAGCAAAAAAATTTTTTTAACATATTAAAACAACCTTTAAAATAATAAACTTTTATAAAACCTACTTTACGGAGTTGCATAACTAAGTTCATTAGATTTGATGTAGATGTTTGAGTTTGAGATGCTGATGGTGACTGAATCAAATCTTCAATAGAAATTTTGTTTTTCAAAGCTTGATATAATAACTTCTGTCGTTGAGTCAATTGACAATACATTAAAATTTCAATCTGGAAAAAATGATTTATTAGATGTATACTATTCATTAATAACAAGTTTTTCAAAAAAAAAAAAAAAAAATTTATTTGAATGTTACACAGAGAAACAAAACAATAATATAACAGAATACAGAAAGTTATTCAACATCAATATAAAATAGCTTCCACATTAGCACAAATAGTAACAGTTAACATTAATTCCTAATTTTTTTGATCTTTGTAAAATAATCTTGAATTATTTACTTCAATTATAATTCTCAATAAAAACTCAAATTATACCTATTCTGATTTTTATATAAAACTTATAATGAACTAAGTAAATGATGCAATCTAAAAGTTTGCTATTTTTAAACCACCCAACTTTTATGCAATGTTTAAATTAAATATTATGATAAATAAAAACATCTTTAATAAAAAATATATAGATAATTATAGAAACCAAAACTAATAATCAATTCACATAGTAGTCAAAACTTGTAATAATATGGCATCTTTAATCAACCATATTATTCACTAATATGCTTGTTTTGAAGCTATAAATAAATAAATTAACAGTTTCATGATAAAATTATATGATGATAAAATTTAGCTAAACTGCAAAAGTTTTCCATAAAAGTCACAAAAGGCTTATCTTTTTTTTTTTTTAAATTTCAATCTTTTTCAGAATTTTTAATATTTTTGAGTTTATAAAAATATATACTTTGCTTTCTGGATTAAAGGTAAAAAGACACAGCTCTATAAGCAAAGGATTTTATTATGG
>WUQG02389778.1:0-17839 GCA_011317285.2 Androctonus mauritanicus | reverse complement strand
TGTCGTTATCGTCGACATATAAATATTAATTTCTGCTGCGTATTTCCACCACCAGAGAGCGAGAAATGCCGAATCACTGCTCTTTTTCACTGCTACTTTTTTCCCAGTGAATATGACGTCAGTAACTGTGATCACAGTCACTGCGACTGTGAACTCGCTCCATCCTAAATTATGATTTATATTTTATTATTTAAATTTATATCACTATAAATTTTATGTACTTTTATAAATCTTCATAATTATAAAGTAAGAAATAATGGTTAATTTTTTAATGTGAAAATTATGTGATATCTGCAAGAGATATTTTTAAAACTTACGTAACTAATATTATTTCTATAAAAAATGCACATTTGTCGAAATATTCATTATTATAAAATCATTCTTTGAATGAATACAGAACTATTGATGTAATTCTAACTAAATGAGAAAGTTATTCAGGACTTTCCATTTACTATTAATGGAAACGTCATGTAATGATTGATCATTATTAAAATCAATCAAGTTTTTAACATTTTTTCCATATATTGAAATCATATTTACAAAGGAAGTTACATTATTAAAATCATTTTAATATTTATTGATCTAAACTACAAAGTATGAAAAATTATAAAATGAATCTATGAATATTATCCTTTAATAAATCAATATTATAATCAATAAGTAAGTTGACTGAATAAAGTAATCGATAAGATATCTGTGAAATAAAAGAGTGCTATCAATATTAGAAGCATATTGAGATTCCGATCACTGTACAAACAAATTTTCTGGTCCACTTAATCCTGATGCTCCTCTTTCAATAAAATAAATTTCTTTTCATGAAATGTTATTTATATACTCAAATTTAATTATTTCCGTTTCATCTCATAATAGTTTTAATCGATTTATTTTAATCATAATTTTAAATCAGTCATGTTAATTTATAAGGTATATTTATCTATTATTTGAAATATCTTTCCTAAGTCGTTCTCGCAACAGTATGAAAAATACAAAAAAACCATTAACTTGATTGAGATTTTTTTAGCAAATTAAAATCATAAAATAAAAAAGTGTTTTGTTAATTAATCTGAACGAAGAATCTGCGTGTTCTTTTATCTCCGTTCATAAAAAAAATTATGTCAAAACAATTGTATGGAATTATTTGTACATACGTAATATGACGTACAAATTAAATTTTAATTATGAGATTATACAATAAAGATATTACATCTGATATACTTTAAAATTCATGAAATTAATAGAAATAAACTTAAGGAATGCATTTAAGTAAAATTTTATAAAGCACTTGACTACAAAAATTTTAAATCAGTATTACATCAATAACCTTTATTTATTAATCGAAAAGTTTTTCATTAGATGAAAGAAGAACCTTTGGTTTAATTATGTAATTAAACTAATAATTCAATAAAATAAACATAATTAATTTCTTTATATATATGATAATTCATAAAATGTAATTTATTTTATAAATTTTTCACCTAATTTTCTTTATGTTAAATATTTATAATATATTTACACTCTGACGTGTATCTCTTAATTTGGTCGAAAATCTTATTAAAAGCCATATATTTTTGTATAAGTACAGAATTTTGAAGATATGCAATGCTATATTCTATTAATGATTAATGTTGCATTTTAGCTGATTATAGTATTGCATATCTATTAAATAGCGAAGATTATAATATTGTAATTTCTCCAATACCGTGTTCTAGTTCATTATTGCATTTTATGCTCATCAGTGACTTTATTTTTCTATGATTAGTCATTGAATATTATATTCTATATCGTATAAGCTTAATAGAACATATCGATAATTAATAATAAAATTCCTTTGGAAAAGAATTTTGAATTCCATTGCCAAGATTCTTAGAAAAAATTATAAAATTTTACACTGATAATCTGAAATGCTCTATTTCTAAATGTATAAATAGTATGTCTGTTAAAATAATAAAATATATATAATTAATGTTAAGCAAAATAGGATGATGAAAATATTTGACCCTGTTCGAAGGAAGATATAAGTTCGATTATTAATCGTAAATATCTGAAATTCATATCATGTTTATACGCCCAAAATTTAATTTTCATATCATTCTAATATCCCGGATATAAACGAAATGTCTATTCAACTCAAAAATATTTGTACATCGCACAATGATTTTATAATGAAATAATAACTTTCTGAATTTTTTTATGTATATGGAGCAAATGAAATATCGATTTAAGTATAATTTATATATTAGTTGGTGTTTGGTGTATTATACACCATCAAAAGAAGTATACTCACTTCTTCTTTGCCATGTCTATACTTCTGTAAACATTGCCCGGGAAGTTTTTCTAGCGGAACTATGTTTTGTATTGACAACACTTGTTGTTATGTTATAGGGCGTCACACATAGATGATACATATGCAGTATATATAATACAGTATATAAACATATGCTATATTGTATATAATTATATATATTATAATTTTGATAATCATAATTTTGTATGAATATAAAATTTTATATATATATATAGGCCAACTATATAAATTCAAATAAATTGAGTGAGGGCTGGTGACTATACTTATTAACATTGTTATAAAAGTGTAAAATTTTATAAATCTAACTTTCTTGAGCTATATGATAACTTTGCTTAAATCTATGTAATATTTACAAGAAAAAAATAATTATGCACGAATATAGTAGATTAATAATTTATAAATTTTATATTAAAATTTATAAAATATCTAATTATATTTATTAATGTTTATTAGATATTCTAATGATTATATTTAAAAAAAATAATAGTTAAACTTTATATTTTTAATACTATATTATAAATTATAATGTCGGAATTATTATTTATAATCTAGAATAAAAATATTTCACGAAAATCATTTGTATTATTTGAATGTTAACTCCAACTTTTATATTTATTTATTGCAATCATATGCCAAAATCAGATAAAATGATGTTAATAATATATTTCATGTACTGAGTCTAAAATTTTTATAAGAATATTAAATTTTATCTATTACAAAATAGAAAAATGTTGTTCAAAACTTAATATGGAAATGAAGAATTCAATTTATATAAATTATATTGCATCTGATTTTAAGAATTATTTCCGTCTTCTTTCTTAGAATATGTAGATAGTTCTTTAGAATCTTTTTTTAATATATATTTCATAAGTTACATTGCCTTATGCAAAAATTTTTTTCTTTTACAGAAATAATAAAATAGTTTATATAAAGTTGTATGATTTATTTACATTCAGATTTACTCATCAATTCATAAAATGTAAAATTGCAAATACTGTAATCGAGTTCATCGATCCAATCGATTTATAATATGTTAAATATTATAAAAATTCCATATTTTAGGAAAAATGTAGAATTTTTGCAAATGTCGGTAAATGTATTCAATTAGTTACATGCAAATATTTATTTCATTTATTTTTTATCTATAATTTGAAAAATGAAAGAAAGAAAAATATCAATACATTATTTGCAGTTTATGAGATGAACACTAACAATCAAATATAAATTTATTTTACAGATATTAAAAGTTTTATGTTACTTTATTAATCACAATAATAAAAAATTTAATAAATAAATAAATATATATAGGCCCTATATATGCAATGAGAAATATTAAAGTCATAAATATAAAAAATTTAAGAAAAATCTGATAGAAATATGTTAGACGAATTTTATTCATAAAAAGAATATACTGCAAAATCTCGCTAATCCTGTTGCAATCCGGATATTGGATAATCCAGATCGAAATACGAAAAATGAAAAATTCATCTCAGAAGAGATTATTTATTACTTCGGAGTCTTGTCAATAAATAAAGTGTATGTATTTTCATAGTTTATAGCCTACTTTCCCAAGAAAAGAGTTTATGACATTACCATCCTGTCCGATATATGATGCACATTAACTTTTCAAATACTTAATAGTCTTTCATAAAATTTGTTGTGTGTTCTACCATTAAAGGCCGTTTTGACGCTGCATCAAATAATTTTGTAATACAATCAGACTTCTGAGATGCACTTTTAATATATCCTAAACTCTTCATTCGATTTTTATGAAGTGTAGCAAGAATACTATTGGATAATACATCAATAATATGATACAATAATACAGCGATAACTCTATTTGTAACTATCTAAAAATGACGAACGTTAAAAGTTCAAAAGTTTCTGCTTAATAACTTTTAAATTATTTGATTGCTTTTAAAAATTTAATAGAGTGGTCAGGCCATTAAAGTCAAATCTTAAATAGCATTAATTAATCCTGCAGATTTATTCTTTTAAAAAGGGCGAATATTCAACCTTCCGGCATAAAGATGAGAGAGTGATAAATGATGAGGTTATCCTACACATTTATTAAGAATTTTTATCATAGAAAAGAGATGACGCGAAACATTAAAGCAAGGGGGTAACTATGGATTAGGCTACTGGATTACCTACAATTGTTCCTACAATTTTTATAACGGAATATTCATAGATAATTACAGTATTTATATATTATATAATTTAATGTCTAATATAATATAATTTAATATAACTACATTGAAGATAATCTTGTTAAAATATATTTTTATCCCTTAATTTTAATCATTTCGAAACAAAAGTGCGGCACGTTGGAAGATTAGTTCTTTCTGAAATTGCTTATTAAATAACGGTTATACTTAATATTTTTAAATTAATTTTCATTAGAACTGTTTATATAATTGAATTTTCTATTTATTTTTGTTCTAAGGTATTTTGTCTTTTGGGACTATATTTTAAAATTCACTAATTCGGATTCTCTTTTAATATAAATGAACTCTTCCCTCAATTAATCCGGATTAGCGAGAGTTTAATATATGTATTTTGTCAATAAAATGCTCCATATTTAAAAATAAAGTAATAATAGAGTAATAATAATATTTTAACTTTAATAAACAATACAAAATTAAGTTTTAAATTAATTTCGTTTTCCGTCAAGAATATTTCAGTAAAACAGTATAAATAAAACTTTTTGCAATAGAGCAGCCTAGGTAGGTTTAGAATACATTGTTAGCATTAAGTCGAGACTGACAGAAGATATCGATCCTTGTCCAAAGGCCAAATATTCGTTAAACCATTCTTGTCATTGTCAAAAGTACTTTTCTTCTAAAATCCACATCGACTTATTGAGTCTGTAACTTTCTGTAGACCTAACTTCCCATGTTAACACAAATATCAAAAACAAACTAAACTTTCTTTTTAAATTGTTCGAAATATCTAAACTAAATAAAAAAAACTACCTTTAAAGACTGATAAATTTCTTCTGCATGAATAAACTCAATAACTGATAAATTTACTGTTAACTTTTTGAACTGCAGATCAAGTTTAATAAATATAACAGAAATTAATCTTATTATTATTTATAACTTTCAAATTAATTAATTAACTGACAAGCTCAAAAATCAAATTAATATATTACAGTATAAACTTCAACTATTTTCTTTGACATTATTATTAAGCAATAAATTGTTATAAAAATAAAAATATAAGATGATTAACAAAAATGGTATCTGACAAAAATGAAAAATATAAATGATATTAATGAGTGTTATGTGCAGAAAAATGCACTAGAGATGACAATTTTTAATTTATAATTTATTCCGTCTTTATTTTTATTTAAAATTTAATGCTAATAATAATAATAATAATGCTTACCAGTTTTATAGAGTAATACAAGAGGAGATAAAACGGGATGAATATTTCAATTTTCAGTTTATGATATGACACTCGTGTAGAGAGTAACAGTTCCAAACACGTCTATCCAACAAATCGTTCATTCAACTGACTGAATCTCATCGTGGTGTGTGTGTGTGTGCTACACGTAATATCGGCGTTGATTATACAGACATTTCAACGCCATCTGTTGGATACAATTGCACAAAAGATGCTATACTTTTGTCTACATCATGTACCAGAAGAGATACAATACGTTGTGTTAATTATTTTCTTAGATTATTTCGCATTATTGGTTAAATTTTGTAATCTAAAAAAATTAAATAATTTTATAGTCAATTATAATAAGAATAACAATTATTTATTGAAAAAACGCAAAAGTGATAGAAAAAAAAGCATACTCCCGATTATCCGGATGGCGGATTAAGCAGTATTAATCCGCCAACTGAAAATGATGTTTAATTATTATGTTTGAGCTTAAATACGATATTTGAAAGATATTTTTTAAATGCCCCAGATTCGTTTCTTTATTACATCTTAAATAATTGATCATCAAAATTAGAATCAAATTAAAATTAAAAATTAGAAATATTGCAGTAATTTCTTACATCAAATCAACAAATTTCTTGTTCTTTTTTCAATAAATAATAGAGCATTTGAATATATGTATGCATACAATTTATTTATTTTTTAATATTAAATGCATAATATCCATAATTCTAATTTTTTGAATATTTCACGGATTATCTGGAGAATCGATTATCTGAGACCCCCATGACCCTGGTTAATCCGGAGTCTACTGTATATGAAAAAATATTTAATAAAATAAATGAATTAAAAAAATATATAACTAATGAGATAATGTAATTCAAAAGAATATAAAAATTTTATTTGTTATTTTTAATAAATCAACAAAATTTAACAGAATAATTAAAGATGAATGCAATTTAATTATTCTAAATGTTAAATGCTATTAATTTATTTAAAAGAAAACAAGTTAAGTTGTTATATTTTCCAGAAAATGATCAAATTCATCTAAATAACACTTTACATATTATATAATGAGATATGATATATGACAAAAACAAGCCTCAGTATTTTTTTTATTCTGTGCATGCAATATTGAAAAGTATCTTGAAAATATTGTATTTAATTATTGCTATTTAAATTAAGTATTTGATAAAAAAAATAACTCAACTGGGATTACTGTAAATTTAAATTTGCGTGCAAATTTTAAAATGGTTTATTTGGCTAATTTGTATTTACATAGGCTAATATCGAAAAAACTAAAAATTTGCAATAATAAAATGGAAATATCAATTTTAACTATTTATAATTTAGAACAATCATTTTTTTAAACAATATTGTTCATTTACTCTCGAATAAAAAATTCTTTTTCATTATAGTTTAAAAAATATAAAAGTATTTTCTATTAAATAACATTGTACAATATAATATTAATAACCCCATTAGGAAATGTAACTAATGTTATAATTAACAAATTTATTACACTGTCGTAAACGTTTACATTTATTAAAGCTAATTTCATTGCTAAACTCTGGAACCTAATATTATTAATGTTTATATATTTCTATTATAATATCATAGTTAAATATCGTGGTTTATATGATTCGCGAATTTATGTCGCAGCCGTAACCGAATTATAATTTTAAAATTTTTCCTAGCGGTGTCATTTTTTTTCATAACAATAAAATCATTGAAAACGCTGATGGTAATACGAAAAATAAAATTATTTTAATTCTTATATTTGTGAAGTTTATAGGCAAATAATGCTGAATAAAGTTTTACTCATGTATCATGTGATAAACTAAGCACTGTAGTATTAAATTAAATCATCTTCTTAAATGTTTAATTCTTATTCTTGAGTATTTTATTTAATAAACCCAATAATAAATAGATAATTGCATAACATTATTAAAATAAATAGGAAATAATGTTTTAATCTATCTTTATTGCTTGTTACTATAAGAATTATTCGCTTTTAGTAACCTTTGATTTCAATTTCCTTGCTAGATAATATATTCATATATCATTGTCAGTGCAATATTAATGTTGACTGTAAATAATGTGAATTTTGTATGAAAATACATCTTAGATTCTCTTTTACAAAGCCAAAATATAAATATTGGGACTGATATAAATATAAAAAAAAAATAATCAATCTTGAAATTAGCCAGAGATATTTATGAAACTTAAAATATATATATGGAAGAAAGATTATAAATAAGATATACATGGTTAGAAGCAATATTATTTTCTATGATTTTAGGACGAGATAAGGAAACTGATAAATTACATTAGTTATTTTAATAATTATACCTGATATTATAATGAAGAAAGGTGAAACATCACTATGAATATAAAACGTTAAATTAGGAATATAAATTAAATTTGAAATAGAATTTATCCTTAAAGTAAGATTAGTATTCTTATAATATCTATATAAGAAAAAAAAACATTTCAAGTCTAAAAACAAACGTATAAAATCCGATTAAACCAAAGAGGTTACTTACAAAACTGGATGATGAAATAATATAAAAATATTTGAAGTATTAGGTACTAAGCAAAAAACAAAAGATATAGGAATTAGAGTAAAACTTAGAATTTATGATTCATTTCTAAAAGTAATAACACAAATGCAGAAATGAAAGATCATTCTCGGACAGTATTATATTCTTGACTTACTTGATAGCAGAGTAGCAGATCTATCATGATTCTCATAGATACTAATATAACGGTCAATAACTGCTCATAATGAATAATTACACTTACATTTCTTCTATTAAATTTAAAATTCTGTTTATTAATATATAATTTCATCTACATTTCTGTAATTTTAGAATTCTTATTCAATAGAAGTTAAACTCTTAAAAATAATAGAATAAATGCTTTCAGAATATCGTATAAATTGAATGAAGTAATTAAAAGATTTTTCATTTTTTCTCTTGTATAAATCATTTTTTACTTTATTATTTTATTTATATATTTATAGTCTTTTTTTGCAAAATGCATTGTAATTTTGCATACAAATCATCTCTCTATAACATCACGTTAAATGTCATCTTATCAAGATTATAAGATGCTTGTATCTTATCAAGATTATACAATATATCGAGAAAAAATTTATAAACATAATATTTAAACAAATTTTTCTTAATTACGTTCATTGCTATTTTTACCTTACTTTCCGAAGGAAAAGGTGGCTTGTAAGATTATATCATGACTGTCTGTTTCCCATTAATAATTTTTGAATTAACTAGTAGATTTTCATGAAATTTAATAGTGATGTTTTGTCATTAAAAAATCATTTCGATGCAGCATAATTTAATTCTATAGGATCATTTAATCCTACAGGATTGCATTTCATTTTTATAAAAATTTTTTATTTTTGACAATATAAAGTGTTAAGTATTGACAAAGTATTGCTTATTTATACTGCTTAATACTCTATCACAACGCCATCTATTGTCGATAATCTATAATGCATAATGCAATATAACTATTACATTATTATGTATAATGCAATATTATATCAGATGGCGTCACGTCGTCGTGACGAAACAATGGCTGACATTACCAGATAATATTGTTACATGACGCCATTTCGTTGCGGTGAGTTATTATTGTGACATCATATCGATGCTAGTTAAATCAACGTTAAACTTAGACGTAAAAAGGCAATAGATTCTTAATGCTAAATAAGTGGAAAATAAAGGAAACATTCGGAAAGTAGGAAAAATCGCTTAAATTTCGGAACTGCTTGTTAATTCTACGGAAATAGCTTCACTTGTAATTATAACATGAAAATTGCTTTAGAAATTATAAAAACATAAAATAATTAGTCCTGTTCATATCTGATGATTTTAATTAATTAAATAATAGAATTTGTTATCAAAAATTTATTTTAGGATGCTCTTATTGCATATTTTTATATCTCGATTTGTATTGAATATTTTTATATTATTTTGTTAAAATCTACAATTTAATTTAATTATTATTGTATAAATTCTTCTAAGTATCAATATATTATTCTAGCAATTTAGTAAGCGGATGATGGATTATTTCTTATTCAATAATGTTTCCTAATATTGATTAAAATATTAAAATCAAGCAAACATAATTTCTAGACATAAACATGAATATAGGTTTACTAAACATATAATATCACATTATAAATTATAAATTAAAGTTATAATTATTATTCAACTATAATATGGTTAATGAACATTAAAAGTTAAAAGGAATTATTAAAATGGAAATATCATTTAAAATTCATAAAATTTAAACCGTTCATTTTCGTTCATCATTAATTAATTGTCTATTCTCAATTTTAATAATGATTGCATCTTAAATGAAGAGCAGCGATTATTTTTATTATTTAAACGACACTAATTCCTTTAGAGTAGATCTATAGAATATAGATCTACTCTAAAGGAGATCTATATTATAAAATAGAGTAGATCTATGAAAAATTTATTTTTATGGATTGTGCGATTTAATAAGATAAAGTAAATTGTAAAAAAGAAATTATTATAAATTAACTATTTAATTTAATTAAATGTAAATGATTTGTGATAAACTATTACTAGAATAATGCATTTTAGTGTTTAACATATACAACTTAACAGAGCTTTTAAAGTATGAGTATCTTTCAAACTTCAAACTACGTTCTGATGCAACAAATCTGAGTCACATATTATATATTAAAGGAATTAGAATTTTATCATATGCAGCTGTACGATCGTTGCAGAAAAATATCTGAAGATAGTAGCCATTATTAAATTTACATCGATATTCTTTAAAATCAGAAAATTAATGGTTGAAAATTAATAGCAAATTATATTTTAATGGAATTATTTATTTCTAAAGAAATTTATTTTCTATATTTAGAGTAGATGAAAAAGAACTAGATTAGTTTTTAATCATAAAAATACTTTAATCTTCATTCATCTAATATGTATACATAGAAATATAGTAGAAAAGTAATCACTCTATTATCACTGTGCTTTGTGAAAATATTGAGAATAAGTTTTAAACTTAATAACACATACTATTTTTCTGTAATTTTGTTATATCAGCAAACCAGATATTTGCATTGTTATTAGTATTAATAAAATTTTGTGTAGTTATAAGATAGTATGCTTATTTCTAATGTAAGAGATGGGAACTGTGATATAAATCATTGCGAAATAGAGAAAGAATGTCAAAAGCAAATTTATAGCTTTAAACAAGAAGCAAAGTATGGTTTATAGCAAAACAATTGAAGAAAGAAATGTGCTGAAAATATTTTATGATTTAAAATCGTGATATGAAACGATTACAAAACTGTTGAATTATTTTTCTTTGAACTTCTTTATAAAAAAAGCATTAATAAGGAAATTCATTTTTATAAGCAGAAAGTAAAATTTAAATTATAAAAAATTATTTTTCATTTCCAATTTTTAAATGTATAAAAATAAAATTTATAATTAATATAATTATTTTTCATTTTTATAAGCTGTTTATTAAGTTAACAACTTTATTCACATAAGATAATTTACTATTACGAAGAATATACAATTTCGTATTAAAAAGTACTAAGACAACAAATTGATATTCTATGTTTTGAAACTTGAAAACTCATTTCGGATTTATTGAAGATAATAAATAAAAGGATCTGGATAACGTAAACAAGTTTCAAAAATTGGAATTTATTTAATTAAATTAAAATAGCAATCTTGTGTTTTTAATCTTGTAAATTGAATATTTTATAGGCTAACACAATACAGTGTAAAATTCTGAAAGTTTTTTTTTCCAATTTCTACATAACATGTTATTTAATTTTTAATAATGTTTTTATGATTGAAAAATTCTTTACTGTTTTCTTTAGCTAAATACAAATGAAATAAACATGATCACTTTCAAAGAATGAATTGAAAAATGCAACCACTTAAATAGATGAAAATCAATATACATATATATTAATGCTACTTATTTTATATTTTATTTTCCATCTTTTATTTTATCAAAAATTCGAATAAAAAAAAAATATCACTGTCTTCTACTCTAGTAAAAGTCCAATTAAAAAATAAAAATGTTCTTGTAAATATGCTTAAATATACTGTATTTTGAAATGTTTCGAATTTTTCACATTTATTTTAACTTATTTCAATGTTTTTAAAATAAGTTCCAAATTAATTAATGATTAAGCTATAAATATGCTTATAAGAGCATTATTGATATGTTGCAGGAAAAAATGTTGAGTAGAAAATCTTTGTCGTTTTAAGTACAACATAAGATGGTTACTAGATACTGATTTGTCTTGGGATAACTAATTTTCCTAACAGTACTAAAGAGAATCGATATTAGGATTTTGTCGATGTGTATAGCATATCGACCAACTTGTCGAAGTTCCCTCAGGTCTAGATTTACAGACAGATAATTAATTTACCCAAGTTTTTCGTTCTTATTTTCGTTCTAAGAAATTTCAAAGAACAAAAATAAGATTCTGTGAATTATTATTTCACAAAATGAACATATATTCAAAAATTTAATAATATTTTTATGCTTTCCTAAAGTTAATCAAAACATAATATTGATTTGTATGCAATTGTATAAATTATTTAATAATTTCAGAATTTGATAAACAACATCTATATGATTTAAAAAAAAATATATATGAATATTGAATTATATCCTTCAAGTCATATTTGTATACAATATTCTTTTTGAAGATATCCATTAAATTTAAAAACATCAAATATATATATTATGTTTTTCATTTTCATTGGAGTTCAATAGAATTAATATAATGCATAATAAGAAGTGATGATGCTAGGAATTGATGAAAACTCGAAACATATGAATAGATTGCAAAAATAATAATAACGAAATCATCCTACAATGGCACAAACGTATCTCGTTCAACTTGTACGCGTACAAGGAATATCAATTTCCATTATTAGACTTTATAAATAATAATTTTTTAATTATTGATAGAAACTTGTGAACTACTTTTAATGAAATAGAAAACTTTTTCCTTCATTTCTATCATAAAATTTAAATTTAAAATTTAAAGTTTTCAATGAAAATTTAGAATATAGCAATATTTTAAGATAAAATTGGAATTTGAAAATTTGTCCAACAATTATTTTTGATATACAGGCGATCTTCACTTTTATGATGCAATTGTATTCCAGACTGCTGTCATTACTCGAACCATTGTAAGTTGAACTCTTATATCCCATAGGTATAATGTTAAAAATGGCGATTGCGTTCCTTACAATTCGTTTTATACTCTAAACATAATAAAATTGACTGTGAAAGTAGAAGAAAACTAGATAATACCATAACATATAGTTATACAAATATTTATCATATAAAAATAAACAATTAATATGAAATAAAAGCACTGAAAATAAATTTGAAAGCTCTTTAAGTATAAAAGAAAGTCAAAATAAGTTAAAAATTCACAAAAATAATTATAAAATAAAGGCTGATAAGAAAGATGCATTCAATTCAAACATAGTTGAAAAAATCTACATGAGAGTTATAGCGTATATTTAAGACTATAGAAGTTATATATTGCGTGAAAATAACGGTTGTAAAGTAGGGTCGTAAATCGGGAGTCATCTATATTTTTTATTTTCAACTTTAATTCTAAAATCCTCTCAAGATATTTTATAAATTTATACGCTATCCAATATAACATAGATAATTTATCATTTAAGGATTATTACATCATCAATAATAACAAATATAAGAAAAAAATGTTTAATGAATGAATTATTATATCATTAATCATTGTTCTTAAATAGTTTACAAAAAAATGTAAGTATATTTTATAATTCTTATATGCATATACAGTATATTTTTATTGATGAAGAATTCAGTTTAAAAATATTTTCGGAAAGTTTTGTTTTAGAAATGTTTTATAGCATATTTAAAAATTAATAGATGAATATTTTCATATAAGGGAATTTATATTACTATATTTCTTAATTATTGTTATTTTACACTATAAAAATGCTTTTCAGAACATTATTTATCATTAATTTCTATACAAAAATCCAAGCAATTTTTTTCTAAAATTTTAGAAGGTATATATTTTAATAACAAAATATATTACAATAAAAATTTTCAAGACTTTTAGGAATTACAGTTATTCATTTAATCTTTTTCAAAACGTATAAAAAACAAGGAATTTATCACTTTTAAGACCACAAACATTTTATTACTATATTTTTCCTTTTTCTATTAAATAAGAAATTCTCATTATTCTCTTAGCTAATTAAATAAATTAAAACTTATACATAAAATTCATAGAAATTTAAATTGAAAATTAAAAAACTAATATTTTTAACCTTAAGTGTTAAGCAATGTTTTTTAAAATCGCAATTAAAAATTAAAAGTTTTACTAAAATCCATTAAACTCTTTCATTAGGTGACGTTAATTTACGTTTCTATTTACATAATAAACATTGTATGCACCTTCATGTAACTTAAGTATTATTAATTTTATTATTAAAAATATGTAAAATTTTGAATTTCGTTATAAAAGCTATTCATTTTTATTAATATTTTCACTTTATCACTTTAAGCATTCATTCAGCGAAGTGTTCTAAATTCAATAATCCATTTTACTGAAAATTAAAATCATTACTTTTGATTCGCGATTAAAAATAAAAGGTTTTTAATCATAGTATAATTATGCTGATAATATTTCTGAGTTATTTTTCATTAAAATTTCCTAAAAATAAAAATTGAATCTTTTTTATATTTATTTCATGGATTATATTATCAATAGATTTCAAAGTTTATTATCTCTAAAAAATCTTAATGACTAATTGATTGTATTTGAAACTCCAGAAATTCAAAAATTAAATTTGAATGATTACAGTAAATGAATGTTTACATAATTATATTAAAGTGAAAATATTTTTCCCAGCAAAAGTGATAAAAGTATTTTCTAATTAAGTCTATATTGACCTGAAGTTGAGATATTATCACGAATGGAAAGGAAATTTATCCGACTTCATTAAAGTTACAACTTTTCCTTCGGAAATTCTTTCTATTTTTGGAATTTCTATTGCAAATTACTGTCTTAATGAATTCGCTAAGAAATATTTTAAATATAAGAATGATTTTTCTAAGAATTGATTTTAATTTAAGATTTTATTTCAGTTGTATTCAAGCAATTAAGGTCTTAAATATTGATAAATGAAACTTTAAAAACTATAAATTTTTCTAGTGGTAAAGTTATTTATTTATTTATAGATATATATGACATATAATTTTTTAATTTATTAAATTTTATATATGAATATATTATATTTAATCGAAGTATAATTAGAACTATATCAATTAATAATAATTATCATGTCACAAATTCCATAACATATATTTCCCATATTTGCAAGTAACTTGCATAATATAAGAGGATATATTGTAATATAATACCATTGCTCTACTTTCTATTGTAAGTTTAATTTCTCCAAAGACAAGCAAAATTTCGCAATAACAAATTTGAATTTTATATTCCGTTATAATTTCACTATAATCAGCTAAAAAAAAAAAACCAAAAAAAGAGGATGTTCTCGGGATTTCAATTTGAAAATAATAAAGCATCAAAAATTTTAACAAGTGGATTATTTTTATGGATTAAAACTAACAAGTAAGTATATAACTTATATATATTAGAGCTTATATTCTCGAAATCGGCCAATTGGCAAAGTCGCAGGATACTTGCACTTTGGCCATGATTTACATTAATATTACGGAGATTGGTTTGATTGGACAATGTGAGAAATATGAATTGTATTAGCATCAATTGAATTGCTATTATTTTTTCTGTGTGGTATTACGCCACTTCCATCTCGGTAAATACTAATCTGGTAAGTGGCGGAACAGAATAGTGCCCACCAGGGCCGCCTATATACCTGGTGGAATTAGCCTTCAGATGTTTAGTGAAGATGATCGATAGTACTTATGTCTATAAAGAAATGAATTAAATATGAAATTTAAACTATAGAATGTGAAATCAGTATTTATATCAAAATGTAATAAAGTAGAGAAACGTTCTAAAAATTACACAGATCATAATTAGACATATGTAGATGAGATTCCAAAAGAAATGCATATAATTTCTGTGTTATGCAGTTTTTCAAAGTAAATCATTAACACAATAGGATCGCCAGTTCGCACATTTATTTGTCGGTGGATTTTTCTTATATGGCTTTCTATCTAGCGGCTACTAAGCGACGGGAAATTCCTGTGCTCTTCACATGGAGGTGTGAGACCCGGGAATTGAACTCGGATCTTACAGGATGGAAGCACAACAAGCTTTCACCGCGGCCATCTGGCCGAGAATGGAATAGATTGATTTGATTTAAGCTGCCAAATCACTAAGGAATATTTTGGATAGCAGCCACTTTTAAAGACCATTATTGATTGGTCGTCACCATAATGGGATTAACCAGGAGGTTACAGTTCTACAGACAGATTCGGATCGATTCCGAAAAACTGGAGATATAGAATCTGAAAGTGGACCAGTTCCATTTGTCAAGAGGCAGTAATATTACTCAACCATCCCGCCGATCGCTTGTCGTGGGAGAGAATCTTTAATTCTCTAACAACTCTCGATTAGGTCCGATTAGGTTAGTTAAGCTGCCATATCACACTTGGGTTATTCTATTCCTGGTAGTAATCACTTTTAAAACCCACCATAGGCTGACTAACACGCACTGTGCGGTCAGCCGGAAGATTGAAGGATGGAGTTCAACGGCCAGACCCAGATTCTTCTTGAAAAATTGGATGTGTATAATCTGGATTTGAATCAAGATTCTCAAAGGTGGTAAATGAATTATTTTTCAACACTGAAATCCTCCCGACCTAACACTTCTCAGAAACTGCATCAACTACTCACCTAGTTCTTTTAGTAATATTTATCTGTAGTCAAACTTTTTTATTTTTTCGTGTTTACACTGTTTCTCAGACTGTTATATATTAAACGGTGGGCATTCCATTGCCCACTACTGACTGTCCATTCTCCTGGTAGGGACAGTTTCAGAGAGAGGATGGGGTTCAACGAAGCGAGCTCTAACGTTCGTGAAAAACCTCTAGTGGTATGAGATCTGAAAACCAAACCTGGATCCTCTAAAGTGGAAGCACAACACGTTTCAATCCCGCCCATCTTGCCAAAAGTCAGTCTACTTTCATCTACGTAATTTTTGAAAGAGATTTTGATACAAAAGTTATATCTAAAGAAGCTTCTAAATATTCGTTCACACAAAAATAAAATAACTTTTATTTTTGTGTACTAATAACTTTTGAATTAATTAGTAAATTTTTTTGAAATCGATAGTGATATTCTGCCATTAAAGATCACATTATGCTGCATAATGATCATTTAACCCTATATGATTGCATTTAATTTGTATCAAAAGTTTATTTTATATTTTTAGCAATAGACGGCGATAAGTGTTAGCAGTATAGGGATCACAAATGGAAATTTCATTGAAATATACTTACTTATTAGTTGTTCAAATGTTATTAGGGGTCATGCAATAAGACTGAAAATAAATGTGATTCCTATCTTATAAGCCTCTTTTTTTATTCGATAAGTAGATTAAAAGTTACCCAAATTTAAATGGTTAGGTGGCTAACCTACATTTGCTCATACATCTATTAGAATATAATATAGGTTATTTTTTATATAAATTAATGTATAAATTAATTGCATTTAAATATTATCCAAGCAGCATTGTGTATATTACCTAGTATTTAATAATAATAACTACATAATTATGTTAGAACAGTACTGACAACAAGACTAGCAAATTATTTAATAAATTTTTATAACATTCCATTTATAGCTATTGAAGATGATTTTAATGATACATTTTAATCTCTTAACTTTAATTTTTAGGAAAGTAAACAGCCTCGAATTTACCACCTTGGAAGAGATTTAAACTGTTAGATTATATAGATTGATGTATATAAATTAGCCATAATAACTAACGCTAGGCGATAAACAATACAAGTAATCCATCTGTTACTCTCTGCAATATGCAAGGATCCCGCAACGTAAGTAGGCTGGTGTCTTGAGTCTTATCATTCGATAATCGC
>WUQG02389777.1:0-44897 GCA_011317285.2 Androctonus mauritanicus | reverse complement strand
TGTTCATCTCTATAAATGCGCAAGACCATTTATTAAAATAACTAGCGATACATTTTTACCAATATTTATTATAACGTACTGACTATGAGATTATTGAGCCCGAAATTAAGTCTCAAGAACGACGTACAATGCCTATGGTTGGGATGGGGTCCGCAAATAAATTGTTGTTCAAGAGACGGGTCCTCGGTCTACATAAGTTTAAGAACCCCTGATCTAAAGGATTAAGAACTTTAATTTAATTCCAATTTAAATATTTCATTTTTATAATTTTCCAGAAATACTCGTCAAATAATTGTTTATTATTACTTATCGGAAATCTTACATATTCATTAAATTCTAGACATTTTTATATAAAAAAGGACCGATAAAAAAGAACCTTCATTAATATTTGATTAGCATTAATTCACTGGTTTTATATTCATAATGCAATATTACTTTGTTGAATTTTCAGCTTGATAAAAGAAATAAAAATAACTGTAAATCGCAAAAAAGTTTTAGCAATAATTATGTTTACAATCATTAATTTTAAAAGTTGAAAATTTTTAAAGAGATAAAACACTCCACAATATAAAAAAGAGCGATATAAAAATAACTTACCTCCAGTCGACTTGACTTCTACTAAGACCAGATCATCTTTTAATCCGAGTTTTTCGGCAGCACCTCGTTTAATCATTTCTGCTGTGGCACCTACTATGGTCTTCAGAGTCATATACGTATGATCGGCACAATATACTCTAAATATTACTGAATAATAAAATATATATACAGAATTGACAACTGACTGAATAAAACATTATTTAGTTATAGAAAGGACTTACTCTCATCTGTTGCTCTGATTGTTCTTCTTTCAGGTTCTATTTCTCCATCTTGAGTACTTCCAGATGTTAAAGATCGAATTTGTCCATAAGGTCCACATTTCCACTTCTGTGGTCCTTCAGACTCTATTTTCTGGTGGAATCTAAAACGAAAAATTAAAATCTATTAAACTACGAGTTTTAATAATAAAAATAAAATAATTTTTGTTTTCTTTAAATTAAAGTTATTATTTTAAATATTCTTATTACTTAATGTTATTAAGAAAAGAGTTTAAAAGAATAAATTGCAAAAGCTTGAATTCTGATTGATAAAATAAATCAATTCAGATTTGGAATTCAATTAAAACAGAGTTTGGAAACATAAAAATTGCAAAAATTTTCATTTAAGCAAATACAGGAAAAGCAATATTACTTCAACAGCTTTCGGTTTAGATTCTCTCAAATATCGATTTTTTTATAAAAATGTTAATCAAAAGTTAGTTTTCATTCATACGAAGTCTGACAACCTGATTTATGACGAAAAGGATAAAGGTAAAAAACATTTAATATATGATGCTTTCAATTTATAAATTAAAAAAAAAAAAAAAGAAAGAAAGAACGAGAGAGAGAGAGAGAGAGAGAACTTAATATTTTCTCGACTTTATAGATCAAGTAGATTAATAAAATTACTTTAAATAAACTTCTGACTTTTTTCTTCATAACCTAAATTGTTCTAATAAAACTATGTAGGACATAAAACATCTAAACATTCTAACTAAACGTCAGAAAATATGAATTACTTTAGTATTTTAGCTTCAAAAGGACAACTTAGATTAATAAAAGGTAGTAGTAGTAGTAGTAGATAGACGAACTGTAATGGCTACAACAAATTGAATTATCCATGAAGACGAAACAACTGCATCATTCGCAATATCACAAAGATATTGTATCACATTTTGATTATATCGTTCTAACATAAATATAAAATCCAATTTTCATGAAATAATAAAAAGATTTTCGCGTTGCGATGTTATTTCTTGTAATATAACATCGTCAACATTAAAGAATCACGTCATCAAATATGAAATCTCATAGCACATAAATTTTTTGTCTTGGATCTCATTAAATTGTGATATTTTCGTGATAAACTTACCTCTTATATTCGCCATAAATTTTAAATAGTTTGTATATAAATAGATACAGAAAATCATGTCACGAATAAAATCGGTAGACTTAATGTCTAAAAATTACTTGAATTATTTATTGTTTTCTCATTTAATATTGTAATTACAAATATGCTATTTTTATAATCGGTATTTTACATTATTTATGACGAATGTATTAATATATTAATAACGTAGATAATGATATTCGATTTATACAGAAATATATATTTAGATACATTTAATTAAAATTTAATTAAATAAATAGTCACCTATGGGAATTCGATTATTAGTTTAAATTTAGAAAAAAATAAAATTTCATTTCAATTAAAAACCTTTTAAAACAAACCATTTTTAATTCTTCTCTTTGATAAAACTAATTAGATATACATAAACTTTAAAATAATCATGGATTAAAATAAATGTTTTTTTTTCCCTTTCAGTGGAATTATTTACATTTCTTTGATTTAGCCTATTTTTTTGATAGGAAAAAAATATAAATATTTCTAAATAAGATACAAGTTAATAGGTTGGTGCAAAATTATTTATAACAACTTTTTAAATGTATAAATTAAAACGAAATGATTTATAGATTTTAAAATCTCTCTTGAAAATTTATTAAAAATAAAAAAAGTTCTCTCCCTGTTTCTATGATTGTATCTTTGGATTTCAAGATCCAAAAAATAAAATCATAGTCATTATCTTGTTATTAGATATATATTGTATTGAGAAATGTTAGTCATAAATCTTACTATATTGCACAAATAATTTCTTACATAATATATATTATTAGAAAGTACAAAAAATTTTACTAGCAAACATGTTATCTTCATTTCTATATTGTACTAGAATATATTATTCACAAAAACAATATATGCTATGAAAACAATAATAAAATTATCATATATGATTTAAATAATATGAAATGATAATCAATTTTAGACTTTCAAATATAAATATATTTAGTAAATATAATATATCATTTATTTATTCATTTTGACAAATATATAGATGATCTTTTAAAGTAAAATTGAATAAATAAAAAACTTTGCAGAATTAAAACAAAAATAATTTTTTCTTAGAAAATTCTTTAGTAAACATATATGAATCTGAAAATGGATAAATGATAGAATTTTTAGATTAAATTTTGTTTTAAGTGAAAGAAAGTTGTCAATATTTTTATATTTTAAAATATTGTATATTTTCTTTGACAGATTTGTAATAATAGAGAATAAATCATTCTATATGAAATAAGATTTAGTTTATTTAATAATATCAAGGAAAAAAAAACCAAAAGAAATGTAAAAATATGCAATTGAAATTTAATTTTTGATATACTAAAATCAAATTACTGGAATTTTATAGATATTTATATTATGTTTTCTATATTCTCTTGAAATGAAATATTTGATAATTCATTTCTATTTGTAATTCTTATAAGAGGCAGTATTATAAGAAATTTATTTCTTTAGAATCATTTGTAATTAAAGAATACTTCATGGAAGAAAATTTTATATTTATATCAGAAATGAGAATAAATATTTTAATTAATTTTTACAGCATGTCTAACTCAGTAAGTATATGTATATCTATATATGTCTAAAATATTTTATTATAATAGAAAATAAATTAGTAATCATTAAACAAAAATAAAACGGCAAAATTAAATTTTCTTAATAATAAATTTAATATACTGAAATGAAAATATTTTTAATATACAATATAAGTGTAAAAGGAAGTGAATGCTATGATAAATATTGTAACTTAATACCGTAGTTTAGAGACACAAGATGTTAAAACAACTAATCTAATATCAACATGATTAAATGCAACAGGCACTGATTTATTAGTTTAATAATAAAAATTCTGAGAAAAGTAATAAAAGCTACTTATATATATGATTTACATTTAAAATATACAAACATTTACATATAAATTGCATGCACATATTTTAGAAATGAATACTAAAAAAGTGAACATTATCAGAAAAGAACATTTAAATTTATGATCAAAATACAGAAATCAATATGGTTTTACATTTAAAAAATTAAAATTAATCAACTTATAGAAAAGGAAATAAAAATACTGCTACATCATAAAAAATTAAACCATTGGAATGTTAGAAAAAAAGAATTGTTCTTAGTGATGAATTGTAAATATTAATAAAAGATTATTGATGGCATAAGTACAGTCCAATTTCAATACAATCATCTTCCATTTATATTTTGAAATGACAAAAATAAACCATATACTGAATATTACAATACATTTATTTTATTATATAAAAAAAATTCAAATCTTATTCTCAAAAGATTTTTGTTGAAATGAAAATATCTTTTTACAATAACACTGCCTGTCACATAATATAAAATAAAAATAAACTGTCTATAAACCAATAAAATTCAACAATCTCCAAACAGCTGGATTCAATTTCACAAAATGAAATGCACTATGAAAATTGAAAAGCACTATAAATAATAAAAATCCTACTAATACAAATGAACTGCTATATCACTTCTAATAAATTCTAAGATAAAATTAGCTAGTTAATAATAAACAATTACTAATATTTTATTTAATGTTAAATTATTTTATAACTTTTTTGTTGATATCTAATATACTGCAGCAACAGATAAATTATTTTTTATCGATATTACAATTAAAATTTATTTTCACATTAATGATTGGTTATTTTTTAGTTATTATAGTTAAAAAATTAGGTGAGAAATAAAACATCAAGTATAAAATCAATTTCTAAAACAAAAAAATGGTACTTTTTTACCTTTATTAATGAATTTATTCATATACTTTTAATTTTATTTATAGACCCAAATTTATTCTTACTTTTCCTTAGCTTCAATAATAGCCATTATACATTTTAATTCTTCTTGAAGACCTCTATATTTTTTACAATCTTCAATAATTGCATCTTTTAACTCCTGTTATAAATAAAAGAATAGAAAACATCATATAAATATTTGAATTTTTAATAATATATTTTAACTCCTGATTATAAATTTGAAACCAACATGCAAATATGAGAAAATACTCGTATCTTCAAAAAATGCATCTCTTATAGTTGTAGCCCATAAATGAGTAAATTGTACCACTCTTCTTTTATTTGCAAGAATGAATTCCTTTTCCTGTCTAGAATTTGCTTCATCTATTTTATAAGTAAATTATTCAGTTAAGAAAAATGTTTTTCATATAATATCTGTGTTAATAAATAAATAATTTTAGGAATACAGTACTTTGATTCAAATTCATTATGGACGTGATTAATCCAATAAACAATAAATGGAAACACATTATATTATATATAAAATGCAATTAGCAAGGTGCTTTACAGGTTTGCAAATATTTAATTTATAAAATTAAGAAAGGATATTGCCTCATTAATTCTGGACAAAACTGATGGCTTGGCATGAAGATGACATGAGTTAAAAGAAAATCTTCTAGAAAAGTATCTGTAATAAAAAAATGAGATTTTAGAAATAAATTTTTAAATATTAATTGTAAAATATTCAATTATACCTGAACTATCTTCACTTCTTGTATCTATTCTAGTTTCTAAAAGATGTTCCAGCATCTTCTGTGGTGTTCCTGCCATCACTGTATATCTAAAATAGAAATAATTATTTACACTATAAATTTTAACACTTAATATTATAATTAAAATGACTGTTAAAAAAATTGTTATAATTTATAAATATTGTATTAATTGAATAATTAAACAATTTTAATAGAATATGTTAAAATTTTGAATAATATTCAGATTATAATAAATGATTAAAATTATTGAATTTCTTACTTGTAATGAGAATGTGAACCATCACTCTGGCGTCCATCTGTTGGTATTTTCTGAAGTAATAAAACATCTTGACCATGTTCTTTTAATCTAACTGTATTTGCTTCAACATCCTTTAAAAATATATTTAATCAGTTTTACAAGAATATATTTTTTTTAGATCTGATTTTTTAGAACTGATCTTAAAAAATAATTTACCCTGAGTATTCTATTGAAATCATCTTTATCAACTCTCAAAAAATGACAATTATCTTCTCTTGTGACTATTGTTGCTGCTCTATTAAAATATACATATATTTTAATGAATTTTATGTAAGTAAGTATTATTTTATTTTTAATTTTGTGAATTTTTATGGGATTATTATAATTTACCTTGGTGCATCATTCACTAGAGCCAATTTTCCAAAATCATCACCTTCTTGCAAAGTACAAACAGTACCCTAAAATAAATAAAAAATTATGAACATTATATCTTATTCATATTATTTTTTAAATTTATGATAATAATGCTTAATATATAAATTATATTAAAAAATACTGTTTCTAGGCATGAACAGTTTGAAATTTAATTACTCACTTTACCATATATGACAACATTCACTGATCCTCGAAGAATAATATACCAGGATTTACCTTCATCTCCTTGATTAAATACTGAAAATTGTAATTTTTTTAAATAATGCTACTTATTAAATTAAATTCTTTTACTGATTTTTTAATAAATTTTAAGCCATTTTTAATTTTATTTACAGTATAGATTTACAAATTCAATTTTTACAATTTTAATTTTGATACTTACAGACAGTTCCTGCTCTTGGATGAGATTCAAAACACAATACACTGGCTAACTCTCTCTTGACACTATTAGACAAATGTGATAATGCTTTTATATGTAACAATTCTTCATATATAATTTCCAGGTCATCAACAGATCTTTCAACTAATCTAGAAAGTTATCAAAAAATTAACAAGTGTGTTGATAATGATAAAACTATTGTAATCATATTGAAAGACTGAAAAAAATGAGATGTTATTTTAAGATCTATAATCTTTGTACAAAGCCAAACTAATTTTTTCCAATATTGTACATTATTAATTATATTAAAATTTATTAATTTGATTAAAATTATAATCAGATTAATTAGGCTAATTAATAAAAATTAATTTAAGATTTCTTTATTAATGAAATTTGTTTTAAAATTTGGTTGAAAATGTTAGATGTAAGAAATAAGTAAATTTCTAAACTTTTGATATGAATATAATATATTTAAAAATCAATATTGCAATTTATAAAATTATTAAAAAATAAGCTAATTAATTAACAGTATTTAAAAATAATACTATTTTATTAATTTAACTGATTAAATTTCAATTTTACTTAAAATTTAATGTTTTCTTCAACAAACACAATATTGGAATGCATTAATAAAAAACTGTGAATTGATTTAATTATTAAATGCATTTTGATATAAAACAAAAACGTAACCAATAATTAAATAATATAATGATCAACATTCTTCTTTTTAAATTTATAATTTGAAGTTAATTTTAAAAATTTTACTTAATATAGGAAGATATAAACTTACACCAACTTAAAAACAATTAAAGTTTAATAATAATAATAATAATTTATTTTTTGGTTATTCTGTTTAAAATATATTTAAAAATATTAATAATACATTAGAATTATAGAAAAAAATTAATTCAAAGTTTATTCTAGATTATACATATATTTCCATAATGTATTCTTGGAAATTATTGAAAGAGACTGAAAACTTTTGTAGAGGAAAAAGTCTGAGGAAGCTTCTAATGTATTAAATATGAGAGTGTACATGAAAATTTCGAAATGTTTCTTTATAAGCATATATTGAAATGATTCTTTATACTGATAAAAAATATTTTAACTTATATTGAAAGAAGTTCAAATAAATTTTGATAAAGTATTCATCATAACTTTTGTGTAGCATTTGGATAAATAATTATAACTGTTCTTATTTCAAAAATAGTGTGCTATATTATAAATCTAATCAAAGAAACATAAAATTAATAATAGATCAAAATTATAAAATAATTATATTGCTTTAATAATAATAAATATTACAGAAGGAAGATAAATTTTTGATCTAATGTTTTAAACTTTCTAAAATGTTATATTATTTTAATATATATAAAATGAAAAAAAAGTTTATATAAACGTTTTTAATATAAATTTTTGATAGGAAAATTTTGTGGAATTTAAATAAGATAAAACAATATTTATCATTTTCATTTTTTCATTAAAAAAAATCAGTTAAAATGACACGAATAAAAATATTAGAAAGAGGAGATGATTGATGATTCTATAAAATTTACTTCCTAAATTTTATCAATCTTGGTATTTTTGTTAACTTTTGTTATTAATATAATATATTATGCGCCCTATGTAACAATTTAAGATGACATGTTTTTATAATGTTATAATTTAATATTTTTCTTGAAAAATAATTTCATTGATAGGTTCGGTATAATTTGTTACACTATTCAAAATTAATTTTCCTTACGGTTTTCTCAAAATTGTTCTGAAAACTGCATCTGGAGATAATTGCAGCAATAAAGTCAAAACATCTTGTAGTTCACTTTCTGCTTGCAATTTTTCCTCCATTGTTGGCGTAGGAGTGACACCCTCTTGATCTTCTCGAAAGCGATAAAATAAATATTTGTCTTTAAACTGATGCTCATGAGTAACTGGAACAGATAAGAAAAATTCAAAAATTAAATTTTTATAATCTAATTTATATCACGTTTTGTTTAATAATATGATATATGAACTTACCATGAGATATAACACCTTCTTCCAGCAAAGCTTGCCACATGCCAACTGCTTGTGAACGAGAATGGATTCGAACATGAGAACTACTCTGTTGCATTAACCAATCAACCATTTCTGTACCCACTAAACAGCGACGAAAATTCTTCAAATGATATTTTCTGTCGCGTATTAATTGCGGAGAATGATGGATAATAAGTGTTCTTAGAACTAAACCAGCTCTTGCTAACTTGGTAGATGGTTCCTACCAAAGAAAAAATTTTTTCATGTAATTCTAAAATTTCAAAACATTATAAATGTCTAGTATTTATATTAATAGTTACCTGCGTAATAGGCATGGCAGATGGTGTACCATCTAACGATTCAGATTTCCTTTTTGGAGGAGGTAGATTTCTTAATGTACCATTAGCTGGTTTTCCATCTTCGTGTCTCGTACCTAAATAAAATAATAAAAAAACTTTCTATGTTTGAAAACGATACAAGAAAACGAAAATGGAACTTCTTGTTAAATAAATAAATTATTTCTATCGTCGTTATAAACCAGAGAAGACCCGCAACACTTTAACATTTAAACGTAATCGTATTAATAAATACTAAAAATAAAATTCACTAAAGAGAAATCAATTTGATGTTAAAATAAGATTATGAAAATAAATTATCAGGAATTAAATGTATAAAATTCGATCATGAATATTCATTTCCCAAGACAGCTGATTCTATTATCTCTCTCCTCTCAGTTATGTTTTAGTGGTAAACTATAATCATCAATTTTCCTTTAATTGTCACTTTTAAATATGATAAAATGTTTTTTTCTTCCTTTCTCCCACCATGAAATTTTTTCTTTATAAATTAAAAACGGAAATAACATAAAGCAGATTTTTTTTCATATTATTTAATAAAACAAAAATTTTATAGTTCATAAAATGAAGGAGAAAAATGTATTTATCAAATTAAATATAATATCATTTAAATTTTATTTTATGATTAGTGTTTGTTTTAATGGAGCATAATTTTTATCATAGCAATTATAATGTTTACGACGCTCAATAAAAATGAATGTGATGGTTAAAACAATGTAGGAGACAAATTTACGTAATATATAGATTATAAATATATATAATTATTATTTTTATTACTCTTATATGCAAGTTGTTCAGCATAATATTCGCATTATTAGCCAGAAATTATACAGAAAGTTTAATTAATTGAAACAATACTTCAGTTAAAGCAAACTATTATGGTAATAACAAATTCTAGATATATTAACAGATAAATTAATCATTAATAACTCTTTTGAAATTTCTCTTTAGAGGATTTATAGAACAAATTTATATTAAACTCTTAATTAATTCGATGATTTATAATGAAAAATGACCAAAATGTATAATGTTTAAAACTCTAAATACGATTAAATTATTGGAAAATATTTATTGTGTGAATCTTTTAATGCGAGATTAATCGATATAATGATGTTTCCCTTCTGAACTGACAATTAGAGATAGCTAGGATGTCATCAAGAAGGTAATTAATTTGATGTCACGAATTTTTAAACCGAAATTGAATTTTAACGCTGAAGGAAGTAAAAAAATTATCAATCATTTAGGATGAAAGAGATATCAATAATTAAAAAAAAAAAAAAAAAAAGATTGGGGAAGAGAAAGAAGAGGGAGAGAGAGAGAGAGAGATGATGATGATGATGATAATGGTTACATTATTACAAAAATTAATTTATTTTTTGAATTAAACTTACTTACGGTAATGAAAAATTAAACAGCTGATAACAATTCACAATGAAAAAATCATTTTTTAAAATTAAAAATCAGAAACTTTCCCCTTTAAGTAGATAAATAAAATTTTCTTCTTTTAACACCGTTAGTTTTATGAGAGACGAAAAAAGAGGTTGTTTTCCATGAGTATCGAATTATTTTATAAAATTCGCGCTTGGCTTGTCATAAAATAGTCAAGAGAACAGACTCGTATTGAATTATTCATGATTTTTCCACAGGAAATTAAGAATCTGTTACAAAATTTATAACGAAAACGTTGCGTTTAATTTTAGTAATTATTGATTTATCTTAACTGTAAATATATACATACATACATACATACATACATAGTATATATATTTTTCTCCCGGAGAGATTTTTAAATTTTTGGATTTTGAAACGTTTTAAAACATTTGATATAAAAAGAAACGGGCGTTATAAATCAATTTTTCTCTTGATATTTTAAGAAGAAATGGATTATCAAAAAAAAAGACACACATAAAATAATTTTAAAGAATGGATTTGGACAAACATATTTGTTGGAGGCTTACCTGTGAGAGATCTCAAGGTGCTCAGAGGTGATACAATATCTTCCATTAAATGGCGATTTCTCTGCAAAGAAGAAAATGTAGGTAAGTAACCGTCCTCAAGACGCAACAGTAGCCAACTTATAAAACGCCATCTATCGATTGATTTTGCCTCCAGAAGGAGCTAACGAGACCTTCGGTTAGAAGGCGCCAGGAGTGCCAGACAAACAGTTTCGAGTACCGTCGTCATGGCGACCGAGAAGGATGAATGATATTTGTATCCGGCTATATTTATCATTGGATTCAATAATTTTGCTTTACTTCATAATACTCGTTTATTAATTATAAAAGCGATCCACACCTTTCTTATCTTACGTTTCGTACTACGTAATTATTAAAAATATTTCGTAATTTTAAGGACTGTTTTTTGTTTTTTTATTTTACCAGAGTATTTTAAAAAGATTTATCGAACGACTTTTTTTCCTCCATTTTAAAGGAAATTTCAAATATCGAACATAATGTAAGGAAAATGTCACTGGTATATAAATGAAATACGACGTCTTAGCAATATTAATTTATATAAAGATATCATTATTATTAACTATTAAAAAAAATTGAATAATAGTTTATTGTCGTTTGAATACAGTATTTGCTACGTAAGTATTCTTTACATAAATGATTCTGATTTATACCGACAGATGACGCGACTCAAAAATAAAACGGAATTGGTTTGAAGAAAACAAACGAAATAAAGAAATGTTTTTTTTTTTAAATTAAATTAAACACCCATAAAATATTAATTTTTGAAAATTTTAGCATTCGAATTAATGTTTAAATTTTTTCAACTTACTTCCCATAGGAGTTGAAAGTCTCTCTGCTGAATCCTTATAAGTTCGCAATGCTCGTTGGTTACAACAGTGGCAATGTGAGGTCTGTTGTCTAACACAGATTCCCCAAATGCTGTTCCTATCCCAAGAGTGCATAATGTTACCCCGTCCTGTAAAAAAAACAGGCACTTTAATGCAGCAAAACTTGAAGTTAGATTGGTTTTTTTAATGGAACTTTTCAACATATTTATATAGCGAAGCAAGTGTGTAAATGTGAATATCGATCTAAATTTTTTTTTTCTCGCTTCCATTTGTTATTAGAAAGATGAACTATGATCAATCATTTTGATGTAACACAGTTGGAAGACAACACCATTATTATTTTACGCCAATTGCTATTTTATCTCTTTTTTTATTGATACGGTTTAATATCACGAACATGTTGTTAATTAAAAACATAACTGAGATGAAACCAAAATTTAGTACGAGATATTTTAATAGCGCTTCTTTTTTTATATACACCAAACGATGAAAAATAGTGAAGTTTAAAATTTTATAAAAATATTCGAATTATAGCTGAAATTTATGGAGGAAAACGTTCGAGTTTTATTGCCGTATAGAAGAAATAAATATTAAAAAAAAAATTGAATTCTTGCATCAAAAATCATCGACGAAAAAACATACATAAGAGAAACTGTTAAAGCTTTCTCCTGTATAGTGTTTTTCTTAAAATCGAAAGGTTTAAATAGGTTTTACTAATGTTCTTATTCAAAAATATGCAAAAAAATTTTATCGGTATAAATTATAAAATGGTTGCAATCTTCGATTACGCATGTTGAGTTCACGACATCGAAATTCGACTTAAAAAGTTGAAAATTTTCAAGTTTCATCCTTTTTTAAAACTAACTATTTTCTCAATTAAAATTATATTTACATTAAAAAATATTTAATATTCAAAGTTACAACACTAATATTTGTTTTTATGCAAACTTTTTAATAAAAACTATATCTTTAGAAACTTTAACTTTACTTTTTATTTATTCAATAATCTTATTTTATTTATTTATTTTTTTTTGAGATTCACATTCTCAAATAATTTGGGATGCCTTTCATATCTCTAAACATTTGTCATTGTTGATACTGCCATCATAAATATCAACAACTATAACAGGGGTAAAGTCCTATTATAAACGACTCACGCAGAAAAGATCAGTTATAAAAAAAATAAGGAAGAAAGTTCAACAAAGTACCTGACAGAAATCTTTAGCAGAACAAAAGTCACCAAATTTTGTTTTGGTGACGTTCGTTCCACTTAAATCACTTCCAATTGATACTCTCGCATAACAGAAAAAGGATACTGAAAATGGATAAATTCCAATTTTATCCTCGAAAAAAAAAAAAAAAAAAGAAAATCTTCTTGCGACGATGCTATTTATAGAATAATAAATATAAAAATAAATTTAATGGTTATTGTATTAAAGTAAACTATGTTTTGACATTCGATTTGTTAACGTGTCTTAACAATATTAATGCTTTGGTTTCAACCGCTCATTTTTAACTTTTATAGTGGAAAATATTGTTATGTTTACTGTTTACTCTGCAATTTTTAAAACAAGTTAATACGGCATGAATGATGAATTTTATAAGATAAATATTAAATTTAAAGGAATTTTTACATTAAAAAAATATTTAAAAACTTTTTCCTATTAATTAGCACTTGTTATCGAAAACAATTATACCCGTGTAAAGTTTCCTTTCTACAATTATCGAATTTTTTTTTTCTTTTCCAACTAATTTAAAACTATCGTGTGAATGATTTTTTGATCAATTTATATGCCATTTTTTTTTTTAAATAAATTAACTATAGAATGATAATTTACTGTACTGGATAATTAAAATTTTGGAAACTTTTACAGCTTTTTAAATTTTATAAACACGCATCTATAACTATTTGCATTCGATAGTCGTTTTTATTTAATCAGTGTATTCCTACTTATGTTGTGACTTTTTGCATTTTATTCAGCTATTATTTATCGTCACGGTTTTAGCTATTTAATTTTTGTACGCTTCTAGAATTAGCTTAAAGAATTAGAGATAAAGAAACTGGTTATAAAAATAGTAGAATGAGAAGAATAAGTAAGTAAAACGAAAAAAAGGAAGATAGATAAGAAGAAATGAAAAAAAAAAGGTCAATAAGGTGAAAAAGATGGTAAGAATTATCGAGGGAATAATCAGAAAATGGTAGAAATTCACTACAGGTATTTTGATATTCTTATTGGATATTTTACAAGTTAAATTTTGCTATAAATAATTAATGAGAATGGCATTCTTTCAATTTTCACGTCTTCGATTGATAGTAAAATGTAAATTTGAGATTAAAAGTTCGAAATTGATCAATATATGGGTTTTCACATGAATATTTCTCATGAGAGTTTACCTGATCACTGAATTTAACAGAGAGAGAGAGAGAGAAAGAAAAAAATGAAGATGAACCATTGCCGTATTTTTAATAATTATATGCGATTAATCAAGTCGCTATCAATATCAAAATATGATTAGAAAAATATGGCATGGTCGATCATAATTTCGATAATTCAATAAGAATCTGTTATTATTTATTAAGTTATCTGATTAAACGAAGATGATTTCTTTTAGTTTTGAGCAAATTGGTAACACGAAAAGCACATTTAAACCCATCACTAGAACAGTTTCGATCCGTTATTCCTAATTTAATCCCTAAGCACGTACCATTTATCATTCAATAAACTTTGGAGAAAAATTATCTCATTCAGTTTTTTCTCTACTTCAATAAATAGGCATCGAAACAAAAGTAATTCAGCACTTCTAACTGAAGTATTCTAAAAATTGATCATTTCCTTTTTATATAGGTTATTGATTTTTTTTCCCTCCTATTATTTTCTGTCTGTGAGAATTTTAACTTCAATAATAAACAATAGGCAAGATATATATATAAATAAATAAAAAAACATTTTTGAGATTTACACTTGATCAATCTTTCGCGGTATCTATGAAAAAAATCATAGTTAGTTAATTTTTTTTATAATTATTTCCTTCCTTAAAAGTTTAATTATTATTTATGAAGCTCGTTAGTAGATTTTTAAAAATGGCTGCTGCCATAAATATAACTCAAGATTATGTTGAAGTTTGTCTCTTCGAAAGAAATTGACGAAAACCATAAACACAAGTTAAATATTACCAGAGATAAAGTTATATGTGTACTTTATATTAGGCACATTAATTTAGAGAAAAAGTTGCAAAAAATAATAAAAAATAAAGTAGCTGATGTTCACTTTCTTAACCGTTATATCTGTCATTTTTAGGTTTACGGCTGTTCGTTTCCTTAATCCCCGAATTTGTTTTCATTAAAAAAAAATAATAATAATTAACAAGCATTAATCAAAGTTTGCCATCTAAACAAACTACTTTTATGTATAAAGAAGAATTCATAAATTTTTTGTAAACAGTAAAATATTCAGTATAATTCATATCATTCTAACTTTTGTCATTTGATTTTTATATCTTTTAAGCGTGACAAAGGTTAAATTTTTATGTTTTTTGTTAATATCAGTTATAAATGTTACAGACCTAATATTACATTTTTATTGATCTATATAAAGTTTTAATATAAGCGTAAATTCGCAATAAAATGAACAATATATGATTCGAAGCAACATATAAGTGAAAAAGTAACTCGAAAGAAATCATACTCATCATTCAATTTTATTATCAACTGAATAAAGAAGATAAAGCAACTACCATTGATCACTAAAATTAATGTTTTAGTATCACTTGTCTCCTGTTGGAAGAAGAACTCGAACAATTCGACAGAACTCTTCTTATCAAAAGATCTAATTCATATTTTATTACCCTTAAGTGTATGTCTATTGTTTTGGTCAAGTTAATAATCTAGCATTAAAAATTAAACGAATTGTTAGGAAAGTTCTTCAGGGATTAATCAGTAGGAAAGACACCCTTAATCACTATTAAACTAATTATTTATACCCTGAAATGCGTTATTTACTTTTGTATATTTTTATGGTGTTGCCGAAATAATTATTTTTTTTAGGGAAAAAAAATTTAATTTTTTTTCGTTACATATCGATAATTTAGCTATTTCGACATAAAAATTCGGGACTTTTGTAAAATAAAATTGATATTTAAAGCTAAATATATAAGATCACGTAAGAATTTTCTACAAAAAAATAGTTAGGGAATAAAAGTCGATTGATTTCTTCAAAGTTGAGGGCTAAACTCATAGAACCGGAAACTAGTTTATGTTCCCCGCAAATATTAAGTTTATTTTTCAAAAATTCTGCAAATATTAGATTTGAAAAATTCAATAATTGAATTTTTTATCGGCATTCCGAGAATTCTTACAATTTCAGAAAATATTTTTGCCTTATTTTTATATATATATTTTTTTACTACTACTAAATTCTGATATCGCATATTTCTATTGCATCTCGGTATCTAATATGTTTAATGTTACAAAACATTTCAATATTGTTCTTTTTATTATATTATTTGAACAAACTTCTGAGTAATTCGATATTTTATCTTCGAATAATCTTTGCCTTGTTTCTGATAAAAACGGTATCCAAACTACGATTTTTAATTTTAAATATTTTTGTCTTTTTTCTAGAATCAGAAATATAGTTTAAGCTTTGTAAAATTAAATATAATTAATTCAAAATTTGAAAAATAACAAAAAGAATAACGTCCGATGTTCAAAAATACAATATTTTCTGAAAACTAAACTCTAAATATATCATTTAAAACATATTCTTCAAAAAAATATAAATTTTCTAGAATATTCAGAAAATCAATCAATTTCTACATATTGTGTTTAAATATTACTGAAAAGTACAATTTTCTAGAATATTCACATGCAATTTCTAAACATTTAAAGTATTGTTGAAAACTACGTTTTTTTAGAAATATACAGTATTTAAAAATTAGCGTTTGAGTATTCTAGAAAATTGTATTTTTCAACAATATTTCAAAAGGAGATTTACATCTAAATTAACTCTTTTTGAAAACTACAATTTTCTGGAATGTTTTAAATGCCGATTTCCATATATTTAATTGTAAATTTAAGAAATTTAAATAGATTTTTCCTGTAATAAAATTTTAAAATAATAAAGGGATGAGTATGTTTTAATTTTCATTAAAATTTAACATCTGTGCAAATCAATTAAATAGAGTTGAAGGATATTTTTCATTTCTCGTTAGATTGCATGCAATTCGAGACAAGATACTGTCAGAAATTCAATTCTAAATTGGATAGAATTCCGTTAATTACATAGCAGAATAAAATAAGCTGCAAGCTGATTTTCTTACAAATGCGAATTGTAAAGAATTCATAATGCGAAAAAAAATTTTTGTAGATTATTATTCTTATTTTTTTTTTAATACAGTAAAGTTCATAAATTAATTAAAACTGTTTAAAAAGTCAAGATTGTTAATACCAAAAAGTAATTTTTTTTCTGGAATAAAATTTTCTACTTAAAATTTTGAGCTTAAATATCGTATATTATATTTGATAATGTATGAATCATATTTTATCTTCCCGAAAATTTCCTCGCATGTTTAAAATTAAAAAAATAATAATAATAATCAGGTGTTAGGATCGTTTCATTTTTCGAATTGTTCGAGTAGATAAAACAAATGAGATTTATACATCAGGAATTTTTATGTGAATTCAGAAAAAGGATTAAAATGATTAAAAAAAATTCACATATATATTTTTTTCTACAAAAAGTATCAATCTCAGTTCATTTGCTTAAAAGCAACATTTTATTATAATAGCTTGTCACTTATTTTTAGGTCAATTTAATCACATTATTAGAAAGTTTTGCTTGGCAGAATAATATTGCTAATGATACATTGTCTAGTTTTAAGCATTAAAATTTTTTTCTTTGTTAAATAAAATTAAATTTTTACTGTATAAACAGTAGAAAAAAAATATTTTTTTAATTTGAATCGTCTCCCAACTTAAAACTTTTGCAAAGTAAATTTCTGATAAAATCTGCAAGATATTCTCGACTTTTAATTGTAGAAAACATTCTCATAATTTTTATTTATTTATTTATACGCCAATCTATTTTTATCCTTATCAATCAATATCTACAGCAACCTATATATAAACACGTGAGAAAATTTAGACATGAAAGCCCTACTTACATCAATCAACAATTGGTTTGCATCGAAAAATTCTTTATACTACCCGCAAAATTTTACGTTTCATAAAGAGATATTTCGACTTACAACTGCATCGATATTTTAATTAAAGGAAATAAAATTCCGTAGTATACAATTACATTATTCTATAGATCTTATCAACGAAAAACACGTGTTTCTTTTTTTTTTTTCTTTTATCTATGAAGGAAAATTTATAACATAAATCATTATAATATTTATTTTGAAATTCGGAAAATAATCCTGGAGATTTCGAACAAAATTCTCGAGTTGTCAACTAAATTATCCTGCAGTTTTTTATATTTTAAATTATAGATGTACCTCTATTAAAACTATTTTTTATTTTTTTTCACTTCACATCTCGTCTTCGCATTACGTATAATCATTGTGGTTGAGCACGTTTTTAATTTATAAGGAAGTACTAATATAACCCGAGGAAAATTTAATTATACTACTCAAAATTGCGAAAAGGTTTTGCATTGTTTGAAACATTTCCCGATTGCACAAAAGTTACCATTAATATAAAATCGTAACGTGATTACAAAAATTGGATGCAAGACTCAAAATTCGATAAACTACTCGTGTTAACTACAAAATAAAAAAACTGCAGCCTGCAGGAATATCGAAACGTGTATGCTTTAATCAGTTGGTTTGTTTTATATATATTTACGTAACAAACTGTACTCATGCATTATTCAGTATATATATATATTTGCACATAAGTTTATATGCAGTTAGATTTTGTTGACTGTTTTACCGTACACTTTGATATTCGTTGCATAAAGTGGATACAGGATAAATTTAATTTTCGTTTTCTTACGAGGAAAAAAAATTCTACAAGGAAATTAAAAACAAGAATTTAAAATTAATTCAGTTTGGATAATCACCAATAATCGGAAATTGGAAATCATCATCTGGAGCCTCTTTCCTTACTAAATTACGTTTCTTTTGTTTAATTCCAAGAATTTCTAAAGTTCTAACCTTGTATGAATTTATACAGAAATAAACTTAGGAATGCCTACGCTATGTATTTATCCAAGCGTGCAGTCAAATGTATCAGGAAGTAAACCGAGATCTCGATAAAAATAATAAAATATAAAAAAAAATTAATTCTTTGTAATATTAAAGTGTAAAGTACGCCTGCGAATTATTCTAGCTTTAATATTTATGTACCGTATTTATAAGCGAATTCATTGAATAGATAGGTTTACAACGTTATCGCGAATAATTTGATAGCATAGCCTAGAGAAATGGTTATATCTACGAATTGGGATAATAAACGAGATAATGGAGCAATAATACTATTATTAAATCGCATATTGACCCAATTTGCATAAATATGCTCGAGTTTATAACCAGAGTACTCACCGGTTCGTTGATGTGATAAATAGACTTTTTAGACCATAGTTTGCATAACTTATGCGAACACATAACAAAGGGAATCCAATCGAAGAACTTCATTCATAAAATAAATGAAAATCTACGTGAGGTATCGGTTTAAAATATATTCCAAAATAAGTCCTAGATTTGATACGAAGTGTTGAAGAAGGTGATGGAGCAACACTAATGAAGTGGACGTTGCGAGAGCTCATTTGATATTCACTGGACTATACAAAGCACACCTTTGGTATGTTTTTCCACATTCGATACTTGCTTCGTATCAGCACACAGTTTAATAAAACATCGATTCATAATCGCATTCGTTACTGCTTATCTCTACTCGTACGTGTCAGTATAGCTGTTCGCAGGTGTAATAACAGGTGGGTTAACTGGCTTGTCTCAACCGTGGCTGACAGGAAACAATGCTTTTATCTGTTTTCGATCATCGCACCCTACCTCATCATGCGCTTTTTTAAACTCTGCTGAGCGTTTAAATTTTTCGGATAAAAGATAAAAAATTAATAAAATTAATAATCGACTTTCCCACACAAATTCTAAAAATAAAGAAAAATAAATAAATTTTAATAGCATATAAAATTATTTCAGTTTAATATTTAGTAACAAAACTTTATAACATTAAGCGGTTTTATTGTTGTTACTTTATACGATTGTCCTTCACCTTAAAAAGACTTTTGACCTCGGAGAACCTTAGATAAGAATGTAGTGACTAATCACGTGTTAACTGCAATAATTAAGGTCAAACGATCATGTGATCGCGACAATTCGATTGTTATCCGAGTAGATTTTTTTTTATTTTTACCATGGACTGTGTTAACTTTAATCAATATGTTGATTTTTTTATTATTTGATTTGATTTTTTTCGTTCCATGCGTTGATGGAATCGCTCGGGGCGCAAACACAGGAAGCTGGTCCGTCGTTTCCGGTCTGACGTCATGGCAATTTGGTCATTCACATGTTTAGTAGTCGGGATGATTCCCTTTTCGCGGTCGTTTGCTCAATTTGAACAATCAAACAGGACGTAAGTAATTTTCAATATGAAAGCATTTGCTCCCTTTTGTGTTATACATTTGTATTATGAGGATGTGTCAAATTGATGAACACCAACAAGAACGGAAATTAATGCATACAAAATAAAAAAGAAAATGAGGAAAAATAATAAAATTTGGTAACTAAAATAATAGTTTGTTCTCTTTCCCAAGGAAGAAGATCGTTTCCTATACTTTTGTGTTCATTTGAGTGAAAATAAATATGTATACTGTATTTTTGAAGCGAGTTTTGCATATTGCTCCGAGCAAATTTATTAAAAAAAGTACCTGTGAATGTAAATTTTTTTTATCGATAAAAATTATATTCACACATCGAAGAACATCACAGAAAAGTGGAGTCGGATGAATCGTACCCGACAGGCGCTGAGCCATAAAATTGTTAGAAAGAAGGCGAGGAACACAACACATATCGCGGATTGAAATCAATAAATATTCCTTTTATATTATACTTTAACGTCAAATTCAAGAAAAATTCACCTGATTTGATCCTTTTTGGATGACTTGAACGTCCAACGATCCTGTCAAGACAGCGTACCAATTTGTACCTTTGTCACCTTGGCGAAATACTGTAAAAAATTAAAAAATAATAATAATTAATTTAAAAAATATTTTAAAATTATTAATTCTACATTTTTCACAAAATCCATTAAAATGGCGTATTATAAGTGGCGCCATCTGTTACTTAACGGCGACACTAACTGCAGAACACATTAAGGAAAACAATAACTATCATCGCCACTAAGCAATTGCTTCTTATAAATTGCTAATTGATTGTTTATGTCTCTTTTTTTCTCTCAGCGAAACGAAACATTGCTTTCAATTAACATATCGTTAAAGTTGTCACATCAAACATCCAAATAATTACGGGTTGATGTAAGAATCGAATCATTAAACGTGTAAATCTTAGAAGGAAGTAAAATATGAATTTTGTAACTGTTATCTCTTCGGAATTTTCTTAATGATGATGGGATCTGATATAAAGTACGGCTCTCGCATTATAACCGTTCTAAGTAATCCTTCATTAATTGCAGTATTTCGGCGATACATAATTTATATAAAATCCATTTAAAAAAATCAGAAAAAATTTCTAAATGCGTTACGCATATTTTATTCTCACACACAACAAAACGTTATTTTTATTATTTATGACTTTTTGAATAATCTTAAGAAAATTTTAATTTGTTACTTAATTCAGAAAACTTTAATACAACACTGCTTACAAAAAATTATTATTATTATTATTATTTATGAGAAAAATTTTCGAGGATAATTTTGCTCTTTAAACGTAATTAAATTATTGTATGCGAAGTACTCTATACGTCTTTTCTTTCTTTAAATTTGTTTGTCAGACTTTGAAAAACATTTTATCTAAAGAGGGCTTTCAGGACGATTAATTTTTTAACATCTGGTAGAGCAATAAAATTTTTTCGATCTTTTTTTTTTAATACTCGAAAAATCCTTACTTTCCTTCGAAATGGGTGAGAATTGTTAAAGAAAATGGCAGATTTAGGTAGAGAAAAAGGAAACGAGAAGAAGCAGTTTCGTTTTTTTTTTTATTCTCGGTTTAAAATATCCTGTTAAAAAAAAAAGACGAGAAGAAGAAGAAGCAAATGGTTATACAAATATTTAGAAAATTCCAGATCATTAAAGATACCGAATGGCAATTTTTAGTTGTTTAATAAAGTGTTAAAATAGTCTAGTCATGTTCATTAAAATCTCCATTCTGAGTTTTCTAAACGCGCTTCTCTCTCTCTTTCTCTCTCTCTCTCTTTTTTTTTTTTTTTTATTAATAAACTAAAGTGTGCTTACATGTAACACCTTTGTCCAAATCTTCGTAAAATCCGTAGTAGCAAATCTGTTGTAAAAGACTTGGATGGATTTTTTCGAATGCTTTTATACTTCTTAATCTGGAATATATGATTTCCAGATCTTCTTCCGTTCTGTCTGCTGGTCTATTGGGGAAACAAAAAAAAAATTTATATAAAGTTTAATTGAGCAACATCATCATTGTTGCGACGTTTTACAAAAATGCGACAGAGTAAAATGGTTTTTTTAAAGAGGAAAACGGATATAAGAGAGAGCGTTAACCTGTAATACCTTTTGTCCATAGAATGTATCCATTCCGCGACCATGACCTGGCAATGGCAACATCGATCAGAAACGTTGTTCCAGCTGATTCACCTTAACAGACAGTCAGGCATTTAATATTCGGAATAATCCAATTCATATAAATCAATGGACGAAAATTCGCCTGAGAATATAACAAATCGTATAACATTCTCCATCAAAAATATAAATATAAACATTATAAGAGATAATTCGCGTTATGTGCATTAAATACAAAACCCGTGCACAAACCGACAATTCCCAAAAGTGCAATCGGATTAAGTGCAATAATTATAATGAATTAGCAAGAGTTGGAAGCCATGTATTCATAATGAAATAAAATTACGTTCATTAACAATGTGCCAAACTATCTAGGCAATTTTAAATCACGTTAAATTTTTATTTTATTTTTATCAATTTTAAACATTAACAACCGAAATTTTCTTTGACCATTATCCCTGTATTATAAATTATCTCATAAAAAGATCGGTTGATCGAAATTTATTACCTAAATCGAATTATATTTAGCTTGAAAAATTTTTAAACATCATCTTGTTTGTTAGTAATTATACGGATAAGATTGTTAAAAGATAATGTACTTCAGCAAATTTATCTATTAGTGAAAACTTATCGTCATCATTCTTAATTAAAAAAATAATCATTATTCGCTTGATAATTATAGCTATAATTATTTACTGCTTCTATTTTTTTTATTATGTATTAAAAATGTATTTTAAAATTTTACAAGATAACAAAACTTGGTTAGTTATTAGACGACATAAAACGTTCATAATAATCCAGTTAGACTCGTAAAGATATTATGTTTATGTTTAAATGACATCAAACATGATAATTTCTTATCGTCCTAATATTCTAAACTATTGTAACTTACCTTATAATCTATGGATTACAATCTAAGATTCTGTATACTTGCGAGAGAAATTTTTGACTGTGAAGAATAACGTTTGTGTGTCCTATATATTCTAAGAGAAGATATCAGTCTGGACTATCGAGTCTGGACTGTCTGTCGCCTGTTTAGTGCAAAAAGAAATTTTGTCGCAGTCACAGCTTAATTCAATATATATGTAATAATAATAAAAAACAAAACAAAAATATTGCAGTAGTAATTTCGTACAGAATAATTTTAAAAAAGTATAAAAGAAGATGTGCACCAGATAACAGAAAAAAAGGAGAATTTTTAGGACACAATAGCAATTACTAAATAAGTTTTAGGACAAAAAAACAGAACTTTTAACCTAATTACATTGTGGCCTATGTTCTCTCCTACATCTTTAAAAGATTTAATGGAAAAATATATTTTTTTCTAATTCGATATAATCGATTAAGATTTTCAGATTACTGATATTACCGAATTTAATAATAGAGAATTAAATCATTATTATTTCTTTTAAGTAGACACTTAACGTGATATTTAATTAAAGCTTCATAGAAGAAGAAGAAGAAGTGGGGGAAAAACAATAAAATTATTCTTGGAAGAAAAGCATATTAAACTTTAACAATGATAGATAATACCGTTTTTACACTTCTAAGAATTCGGCAGATCTATAAAATTTTATACTAAGAAAATTGCAATTATATTATATATATTAATCTAAAAGTTTAATCCAATAAATAGTTCTACTGTTTTGAGACAGTTATATATAACTTTATAGACTGAAACGTAATGATCAAATATCGATTCGATCAAAGAATGAAAAAAAAATTATTTTTTTATTCTTCTTATTTTTATACCAGAATCTCTATTAATTTTACATTATTCTTCATAAAAATAGCCTAACATCTGTCATATACTTTGATACAATTGAAAAAAAAACAAGAAAAATTAGAAAATATTTGCGGTAGGTAGAAAAGATTAATTTTTTTGTATGAAGAAAGTCGAGATTTTCTTTTCTTTATTGCGAAAGTAGTAAAATATTTTCTTCCACAAAAATTGCGACAGAAAGGAATTTTTTTGTGATGTAAACTTGATATAGGAACAATATTTATTTGAGACACCTCGAAATAAAATTACTACATATTGCATACTGTACTCTGGAGTCTAACTTTACACACGATGAATTGCTCGGATGTGTTTATTGCAAGGTTAGATAAAGTCTCAAAAAATAAAGAAATATTTTACAGTATATCTTAGTTTTGACAGTTTCATTTTTGGTATATGAAGATAAAAACTGTACGACACTGAATAATTATAAATTATACTTAGTTTTTCAATGTGACTTTCCTTTGCTTTCAGTGCAACGAAATCTTATGATAATTTTCCACGATTTTATTTACGAAAATTAAATAATTTTGTCGACTTATTGCATAATTAAATATCAGACTTACGCTAACATCTAGAACAATATCTAAAATATAACCCACTTTCTTTAAAATATACGAAAAATCTATAAACTCAAAACTTATTTGTTTATTTTTAAAGAGGAAAAAAATCGAATTTTTTAAAAATATTCAAAAGAGAAAGTTGACATTTGATAGAAATCCTTAATTTATAGAATGTCTGACAGTTTAAATCTTATAAAATAAGCTTTAAATATTATTTTAAAACATCTAAAGACAGAGTTTAAGTACCTAGCCATTCAAAATCGTGAAAGTTAAAAAAAAAAAAAAAAGTCAGCACCAGTCAAAAATATCTTGAGATGTGAAAAACACGCTTGTCAGAGCATAGAAAATATAAATATTTCGCATCAAAACTGGCATATTTATACTTAGAATGAAAGCATTTATGCATGAGCATAAGGAGCAAAATAATTTAAATATACCGCCCGCTTTGTGCGATAAGTAATGGAACTCATATAGCAAATCTACGTCGTTTCTATAAAGTTGTTTAATTAAATCATGCTTTGATAAGCATTCCTTTGACTATTTTAAAATTATTAATGTATTAATTATCAATGTTTCTATGGGATAACAGAACTGTAGATATGAGTATTGACAATGATATCTAACTGTTAATATCGCTGAATGGTGCTTATCTAACTTTAATCGTTACTTAACTGTTTTTAGTTTTCCTCCCAATTAGATAACATATAATTTACAGTTAAATTAACAATTCATTTATTCAGATGTTTATTAATCTGAACAGAGAATATAGTAAATGTAATTTTAATTGACAACTCAATTTTCGTTAATTAAAAACGCACGATCGAGATATAATCAGTGATTTAAAAAAAAAAAAAAAACTGATTAAGTATCAGAAAATTAATAATAATTTTAATTATATTTGTCATAAATTATAATGATTTAATTATAATAAACTTTAATTTCTGAATCGTACAATTTGATACTGGTAATAGAAAATTTTCTAAAGAAGAAAATGCTTGTAGATAACTATTCAGATGTGCTTGATAACTATTCAGATGCGGCATAAATTTTATTTATTACTAGGCAAATTTACAACTAAAGTTTCTGATCTTTTTATATATCAATGAGAAAGCTTCAATGAACTTCCAGAAATATTTAGCTTTCTCACATATGCAACATTTAGATCTATATAAGATGTAAGATATATTGAAACTTATTGATCCCTTGTGTCTAATTAAGTGAACTATATAACGTAATTCTAAGTAATGTAGTCGGAAATAGAGAAATATATTCATAAAAATATATTTATTACTTCATGGTAGCCATTTTGTCGTACATTAGTGGTTTTGAGTCAGATGATTTCAATTGATCATATTTTTCTTTTCTCCATAGTCTGTCGCTGATTTTTGTATTTTGTAATGTTTTCTGTCACAACTTTTTTCGATAAGTAAATGTCACGATGTTTTCTATCTTTACACATATAAATTTTATCGATTGGTCTGTTCTATTTCGTTGTCAAATTTGCGCCTCGATTCTATCGTGACATGTAAACTTTAACATATAATTATAGATCTTGACATCAATTATGGTATAGTTTTAGATCGATATCAGATTACAGTTATTGCTTCAGAAACATAACTGAATAATTTATAGTTATTATAGTAACAAAATATGGAGGAAAAAAATTTTACCATTATATGACATGATTCAGTGGAAATGCCAATGACAAAATAATTTTTTTTGCATAGTAAAAAAAAGCCAAAAACATGATTCATATCTATATAACTTCAGATTAATCTGAGTACTTTTTTTACTACAACTATAATCTTTCATTGCTTTATTGCTACGAAAATATTGCTATTCCTTTATAATGTTACTATAGTAACAATCTGTTTGAAAGGCAGTTAATTTTATATCTGTTATTGGAATAAATTAGTCGGCAAATTTAACGCAAACTAGTGAAAAATAAGATATATTTTGCATTTAATAATAAAGCCGAATTATATATATATAGTTGTTCCAAGTTATGCTTGTGTCCATAAAAAAAAGTAGATCTTAGCAATGTATGTCTCCATGAATCTTCTTTATTAGATAGGCTATTATTTTCTAAGGAGTTCTTTTTTTCTAGAGGAAAAAAATAATAAAAATATATTTATTTATCCTTTACTAGCAGAAAGCTTTTTTGGTGATAAAAATTTCTCCTTTTTTTTCTCTACTCTTTCTCTTGAGAATATAGTTCATGCTTCAATATAAGTCAGCAAAATCTCTTGATAGCATTTCCTTCAACGCTTCACGCCTTTTATTTCACAACAAGATCCTTCTGAAGACTTATATTCCCTCATCCATTTGCCAATATTCGCTATTTCCTCAATGAAAAGCACATTTACTTCTGTTCCTTTACACTCTTTAGTTATAAGGCTGTTGTTTAACGTGTTTATGAAAAATTGCTTTGATATACACCGATCAGTACAGGTGGAAATCTCATCTAAACAATGTTTCATCACCCAGTAAACAAATTCCAATATTCTCTCTCTTTCTCTCTCTGCTTCTAAACATAAATAACAAATATTTAATTTTTTTTATGTTTTTTTTGGGGGGGAAGAAGAAGAATGGAGAAAATAAGAATTGCAAAAAGAGAGAGAGAGAGAGAGAGAGAGAGAGAGAGAGAAATCATGTGGGAATTGTTACATCTGCAGAAATTTTATTCAAAGAAGTGCATGTAAAAAGTAGGTGGATAGATTGCACTTTGGCGAATAAAACAAGACAATTTTTATTATTTTTTAACAATGCTCGACTTGATTAAAATAGTTGATTGAGTGCTCAACATTATTAAAATTCCAAAATCCCAAATGGCTACAATACCGTATGAATATTAAAGTAGCAAGTAGAAGTTGTTTGTGACCATATTACTCAGTTCAACACACACATTAAACAATATTCGACGAGATCTCTTTCAAAACACATTTAAATAATGACATATATATATATATATATATATATATCCTCTACACATTCGAAAACGTAATTTAAAAATGTAAAATAAGAAAAAAGTAACTCATTCAGTTTCAAATAAAAGAAAACAAAGCAAAAAAAAGGTAGAATTATAGATGACAATATATAGAAGAATTTCGAAAATATTCCTGCAATCCCAATTCTTTAGACAGGCATAAATAAACAACCACAGCACACAATTATGAAATATTCACCACTTCCTCTCATGTTGGGAGGACATGTTACCATAGTAACAGAGATAAAGAGCGATGATTCAGAATTACTCGCATCCCGATCAGAATCTTGATTTAAAGCAAAAGTGACTTTAAAAAATATATAAAAATTTTCTATCTAAATTTATGATAAATTTTTTTTTCTTTTTAAAGATTTATGGAATATAAATATTTTTGAATATATCAATCAAATTATGTCAAATTTTATTTTCTCAGTTCATATATAAGCAATAGAAAATATTTTTCTTTATTATTATTATGTATTTTTTTTTTTTTTAATGAATAAAAATCGATTTTAATATTACAGAAGGAAGTAATTACAAGATCGGATTTCGTCTTATTATTGAATAAATAACTAAATATATATATATATATATATATATTAATAAATTCAGAAAAACAGATTAAAGAAGTGCTCTTCCCTGTAAACATTAATCTTTTCTTTTCGATCAGATTTTTATACGATTTGCATTGTTTTTTTAAACTAGAAAATAATCGATTTTTGTTTTTTTTTTAATCGTATAAAATTACAAAATTGCTAGTAATTTCGCATTTAAAAATTGTAAAACAAGATCGACTAACACAACTTGTAATTTCGTCGAGAGATTCCCATTTATTTTACGTTTAATTCCCAATATCACCGAGTGACACGTAACAAACCGTTGTTGAAGGATTTAAAAATGTCAAAAGGAATTTGGAATTTAATTAAAATCAAATAGATGTTCAAGATATACATAACTTTTTCCCCCTTCTTTCCTTCCTTCCTTCCTTTGTTCCGAGTTAAGTCCAATTATCCTAATCGTGTATGGATGCGGTGTATCATCTTCAAGGCACGGATTTTTGCGGTTTTGTGCTCATAATTTTTTTAATTTTAATTTTAAATCGAACGTACGAAACTAATTTGCAAACGTTTACCTTTCGATACGTTATATAGAATTGCGATCAATCGGAATTTAATCTGGAGAGATCTGTAAATCTGTAAATAATTTATCCAATACCCAGATAAGCTTTAACGGGTATAAAATACACAATAAGGACAGCTATAAGTCAGGATTATGACTCTAAGTTAGTGCCGTTACAACTAACGTAGTGACATCCGAAGCAGAAAATAAAGTTATTTTTAACTGATTGCCTCGGGGGAAAAGAGAAAAATATAAAATTCCAAAATTGTAAAAATAAACCGGGAATTAATTTTTTTACATATACATACATACATATATATATATATATATATATATTTAAGGAATTTTATAAAATTGAACAACGTATGTTAGACTCTCACCGTAAAGGTCCATCTTGTACGAATTTTGAGGCAATTTACAATTTAAAAATAAAAAAAATAAAGAAAAAAACTATCGGAAAACTCGTAGAAACGTTTCTACTTCTTTCTAACGCATGTTTTTATTTATAATATTCTATCTTTTACGATTTTCCGATGAAATTTTTGTGTCCAGACTAACAGCAAAACTGATGACGTTCACATAAATTTATATAACGCATCGTCTGCAAATTTTTTTTTATATATTCGGTAAATAATTCATAGTTCTTCTTGCTTTTTTTTTTCTTTCCATACTACAGACAAACTTTCTCATTAATAAAACATTTATTAAAGGGAAAATTGAAACTTTGTATTAAGCGAACTAACCTAAATATGAAATTTAAAACTGTCAAATTTCGACGTTGATTTTTTGTTGAAAATATTAAATTAAGAGTAGAAGGAAACAGTTATACATATACATAAAACAGTCAAGGAAAAAAATATCAATCAAGTGACTCCTAAAGAATGGATACAAGAAAAAAGAATCTGAAATAAAAACAAGAGCGATCAACCTTTAGGAAATTGAACTCCCACAACAGTTCCAAGAGGAAATTATCTACAAAAATTCCAAATGACAGCAGCATCTGACCTCTTGACAATCGATACAGATAAAATGTGAAGTTTTCTCCCTTTACAGACACAGACACACTGTTACTAAATAACTATAAACATTAAATAGACTGCAAATAATTTTCAACTTGCAAACTTTATTAAAGTAAGTTTAACGGTTTAATTTTATCTTTATGGTCACACTTAAAACAAAAGACACATATTTATATATTATAAACGCACACTTTGCAACCGAAAAAATAATAAATTCTATCATTTATAATTCACCAAACATCATATTATCTTTGTTAAACATTCGTCTTTCTTTTGTAATAAATTAATTATTAAAGTGAGAGATCATGAGTTAAAGTAGCAACTGTACTTCAAATATTGAGCGAATTCTATTTCTGTGCAGTTCATTGTACGTGATACTCAACTATTACTGTGTGCAACGGCCATATATACAGGTATTGATTTATGTTACAGCAATTTTAACGTTGCAACAAAAGCTAAAAGTATCATATATTATTCTAAAGACACAATTATTGATAAAAGACGAAATGATTAATTGTATTCAAATTTTTTTTTTCATGCTGTTTATATAGATATTTTCTAGTAGTAGTTCTTAACGATTTATTTATGTATATGTTTAACTTTATACACGTTATATCGATTAATTTTCTTGTAGAAACAAAATTTAAAACGCATCAGAAATCTTTCAACTGAAACCAATAAATTTATGCCTGCGATTTAATATTTGAATAATTATCTTTTTTAAAAAAATATATTCTTAAATATTCATAACGTAAATTTATACCATTAGAGTGTAGGAATATTAATTCGATTTTTTTTTTTTATTTGTATTAAAAATAAATATTTTAAACCACCAACGTAGCGGCTTCGCCACGTTAAAAGTCGTCGTCAAATCTAATTTTGTTGTTATCGTGGCGAGTTTTGTTTTAAAACGTTACGCGCATTTAATGTCGCAATAATTTATCGTATTTTTTTTTTTATTTTACGTTTTAATGGCAATTTTATTTTTTAAGTTTTCGGAATTAAAACAAGTATTTACTTTCTCTTAAATGAAGTCACGTATTTTTTGTTTGGCGTAAATTCTAAGAGATGGAAGGTTATGGCAGAAAAGGTAGTCTAGTCAGCACGTAGACGAAGAGAGAATCAATAATCACTTTTTGAATTTTTCTATAAGAAAAGATGCTCATTTTTCATTTTTCTGTGGGATAATTTATGGAAATGATTCATTATCCGTATTAATCACAAGCATTTGTTTGTTTTTTAAACCGATATTTAAAATACCAAGGTATTGTTGTTATATAGAATGGAATTCTGTTATTATATCAGTAAGATTTTTGTTGTCATACCAGTACAGTCTTTGTTGTTATACCAGTCCGATTTTTGTTATCATACCAATACGATTTTTGTTGTCATACCAATCCGATTTTTATTGTTATACCAGTGCGATTTATATTATCATACCAATCCGACTTTTGTTGTCATACCAGTCCGATTTTTGCTATTACACCAATCCGATTTTTGTTGTTATAACAGTGCGATTTCTGATGTCATACCAGTGCGATATTTGTTGTTATACTAGTAAAATTTTTATTGTTATACAATACGATTTTTTTTTGTTATAAAAGTGCGATTTTTTGTTTTTATACCAGTATGATTTTTGCCATACTAGTACGATTTTTGTTGTTATAGCAGTACGGTTTTTAGCTGTTATATAGTATGGTTTTTTGTTTTACTACTTAAGCAGTACTTATACCGTTAGATAGCATTAAAAACTGTCTTCGACAGTAAGAATATACACGTTTCTTTTAGTATAATTGCGATTGATAGATTTGCGTGCATGGCATTGGCTTGCATTATAATAATAAAGCATCGAACGTTGAAATTCTCTGCACGCCATTTCCTTTATGTATTAGAATAATTTGGATAGAAGTCACATGATTATTGGTCGTAAATCGGCAATTTTAACTCTGGCAAAACGGTAAGAATAACGTAAACGCAACTGTAACGTTTAAATACAACAAAAGTTAGAAAGCAAACAATGCAACGATTACATATTTTGAATTACATTATTATTATTTTATTAATTACTTGGAGAAATTAATTTTAAGAATCTCTCTCTACTAACTCAATATTATGATAACGCGATTAGTTTCGATTATTCCTATACAAGAATAGAATTAATTAAAACATTAGTTTACCTTTCACGTTACCTTTAACAAAGCACGACAGTAAAATTTGCGCATAAAACGGAACGAAAAAAAAAAAGTAAAATGTCAGAAGTATTTTGCGGTATTTAAAGGCAATTTCCGATTTTTAACGGGTTCTCAAATTGCTTAGAGATATTTAAAAGTATATATGTATTCTTTATCATCATCAGCATCATCTGCCATTAAATTTAATCGAATTCTTCTTCTCCAATTCGTACGATGCTGGTAACTTGTTATGCAAAATTGTTATGTGGTAATTCTCTAAAGATACTTTTGACAATCGGTATTAAGAAGTAGAAAACGTCTAGAAAAGCTGATTACGACTTGACTGGATTAAAGAACGTTTTATTATCGGGAGCCAACTAAAAATATTTCCATTTCTCTATTAGTATCAATACTAAAGGTATTAAATTTACTACATTTGTAGTTATAATCGGGATTAAAGCCGACAGAATAGCAGATCCGGAATTCGCAACGAAAAATAAAATAAACGATATTGTCATTCCAAGCTTAAAATTTTGTGCTTAAACGACACAGTTGCATAATTTTGTCCGGCTTCGGACAACTTTTCGATTAAAAAAAAAATGAATTACTTTTATCTTAAAAAATAAAAATTAAATAGAATTATCGTTCACAAAAAACAAAAATCGTTCGAAAGTAATAGGATAATAAACTATTATCATTATTTTTTTGAAAATAGTAAGATTATTATAAGGTTGCCGTTAATTAATGGTCATTAAACGCTTTAATTAGATGAATAAGTGTAGCTGCTTAATAAATTAAAACATAAAATTTATTCTCTGTATTTCGATTGCACACTAGGAGAACTGTATATCATCCCTGATTAAAGTATAAATTCTCCTTATTTATAAATGCAGTTAAGTTATTACTGTACTCTACTCCGGTGATTAATGTCGATTATCGTTTAATGAATATCTTATCATCTCAGTTTTCGCATACATATGTGTGTATAAAAAAAATCTGTTATACAGGATTTTACAAAAGTCATTATCAATCTGCAGTTGTTAAATTAAGGATTAATGCGATAAATATGAAATGTGATTCATGATTATTTCATATGGCGAGTTATAAATGTATACCGTAATGATTTAGTAGGGATAAAAGTGAAGTTTCATGATAATTCGATTTCGTAATTATATGAAGTGGTAAGATTAAATAATTTATACGAATCGATATATGATAATCGAGAGAAACATTTGCATTAAATGATATATTGCTTATTATTATTATTATCACTTTTTTTTATTTGAAAGGTGTCAAAAATGAACTTGTTGGAAAAAGGTATGTTTGCTTTGGTCTTATAAACGAGATTTTCTTCTATTTGCTTAACGTAAGAGAATAATTTTCATTCCATTCCATTTGGTGAAAGATAACGTGTTGTTCCAACCTGTATTTGCTACCTTGAACTGTTCAGAACTATAAAAATCAATAAAATGGCTTTACACCGATCGAAATGTGTACCGAGAAGAATGTTTCATGTGGCTTAGTCAAGCTGTCAGTTTTCTAATGTAGCATACATGTTGAGACTTCAATGCACATTATTTTTTAGTGAATCCAGTCGAAAATTATTATATTGTTTGTCTACACAAAATATATATTCGCAGAAAAATGGATTTTTAAGAGTTTAGAATGCTTCCAGAAGAATATTTTCACAATCGGAACTGTACGATTTTTTCGACAATTATTTGTACAAAATGATAAAAATTATTGAAATACATTTTTGTCAGATCTATTTTTACTGTAATATTTAGTTTATGGCTTGTATACACAATATACCTTTGTTAAATGGCTTGATAAATGTTTACTTAGTAATATATATATATATATATGTGTGTGTGTGTGTGTGTGTGTGTGTGCACGTATAACACCTCGAGTTTAGTTTATAAAAATTTTCTAACGTAATTTATAGAGAAAAATATAAAATTAAAGTGGATTTAATGTGTTATAAATTTTATACAGATATTAAAATATAAGTAAAAAAAGTTGGAGAACGATTGAAACTGCTAGATGATCGTCATTATCATTGATAGTAGTATCAAATATATCAAGCTATTGATTCGCTACTGTCTCGCTTCAGTTTATTAGATTATTATATTTATATAAATCACTAGAGCTAATATCATATTTTAAACCGTAAAAAAGCGATATAATTGATTAAAAATTTCCTTTATGAAAGCTTTTACTTGTTAGAGATAAGCTCGACGGTGAAGTATCATTTACAGGCAAATTTTTTTCTCTCTCTCTCGGAGCGATATAATATGTACATATATAAAAATACTTAACCTTGATAATTGGAATGAAGATAAATATTTATTTTAAAAATTATCTTTAAATATAATTAAACGAAATTTTTTTATCGTCGATTAAATTTTCAACAGATCAAACAACGTTCCTGAGAGCTTTTCGGTTCCTATCAAGTCGCGTTCATGTGGATGTATATATTATAGATCAGAACTAATAACCATGAGCGCTGTTGTTGACACACGTTGTCTCGACATTTCGTAATTTCCTGTCTCTATGGCAACGATGGCCTGGTCCAACGGTCGAACAAAAGTCCATTAATTTGGACAGGTTACAACAGTTGTATAACTCTTAACCTTCTCTGTGAAGTCCAGTCTGTATCACTTTCAATAACAGTATTTCACTATTAACTGATGAATCCTTTCAAAATGTACTTAGAAATTCTTAGAATTTTGATAAATTTATAACATTTATTTTCTGTCACGCTTTAAAACCTTTTATTCTAAAAAAAAATAACAACGTGAAGTAATACGAACGATAAATTTGTATGGAGTATAATGATGCGTGCATCTTTAAATAATAATAATAATTTATTTTTTCTTCTAGTAAAAAATAAATAAATAAATAAGAAAGTTATCCGAATTTGTTTTTGTTGTTATTATTTTAAAAATAATAACAACGACGACCATAACGCTTTAAGGCATTTTTGGTGAAAGGAAGAGATGAAAAAATAGAACGATTTCCATTGGCTCAATTGGTATTCCATATTTTCAGATATTTCTCTTCAGGAATTGTCCATTCTTCCTTCCAGTCACGTGATTGGCCATCTGTCATTCTTTCATCCTCTTAACTAAAGTTATCCAAGCAGAAGAGTGGAACTACAAGTGCTTAGAGTAGTCAGATCTCTATCGAATTAACTTTATATTAATCTCGCTTGCGCGAAAATCATTCATCGTACTTTTCTAACTAAAATCTCATTCGTTAAAATCACTTGTTTAGAATATTAAAAAAAGAAAAAAACCCAACACTTAAAGTGTATTTTTTTTATATATATTAAAGATAAGAATGCATTAAGTGAGTCTCCTTTTAAGTGCATTTCGTCTTATGTAGACACAGCATTATCAAAATTGAGTATCAGATAATGGAAAATAAATATTTATAGAATACTTTATGGTTGTAAGTGTCGGTAATTAACGAAATGATGAAATTTTATACAAAAATTAAAACAACCAATATTTAATAAACTGTCAAAACCGATTCGACTTAAACATGTTTGACTTCCTATTCTCTAGTCAAAAATTATTGTTAGCAGTCGTGTTAAACAGCGAACTAACTACACACACACACACACACACACACACACACACATACATATTTATATAAATATAAAAATTTATATAGATTTAGATCACTAAAAATAGGAAATATAAATGCATGAGAACGGTGCATTACGTGTACCGTATAAATAACAGTTTTAAGGTTGAGTAATAATTACTTAAATTTATGTAAAACAACACGGGTCGCAGATTAAAAATATATTAAAATTCGTACGTAATCCGGAAACGTTCTCTCTCTCTCTCTCTCTCTCTATTAATAACAATACTAAGTCGTTAGGCAGAGGGAAAAAAATTAAAACACGACATTTGAGTTTATTTTTACTCTAAATTATAATGTATCGAAGAAAACTAAAATCGAACTAAATCCGGAAAAAAAAAGATTTTTTTAATGAATTTCCTCTTTCGTTAAATTCGATTATTTTCTATTTTAATTAAACTCTTAAGGTTATAAAACTGTAAAGAATCGTGAGATTGAATGAGTAAGAAAGGGGAGAATCTGTTCAGTAACGGTTGCTTACCTGTAGTATGTGTTTTCTTATAAGCATACCACGAAACACGGTTAGTGCTTGATCGAACAGCGTTCAGATGTTGAACATATCCTGTAGGATTCTGGATACTGTCTGCAAGAGCATACATAGATGGAGCCAGCTTCTGTACTTTCCCGAAGGCGCTCACTCCACCAGTCTTACAAATCGATAAACTCTCATTATAAAAGAAGGTTGTGAGATACTGTTGTATACGTTTTAGTATCTAAGCAGTTTTAAAATAACTATAAATCATTTCCTTTATGTTCCCATAACAATATATATAGATTATTAATAACAATAACAACATTATGTAGCGATCGAGAGATAGAATCGTTGTAATTGTTTTAATCAATTAAGAAAATTCCAGCTTGACTTACTTGATCACAAAATATATTAATACACGCACAGGTAGAATTTACACCTACGTTATGTGCGTAAGTGCGCACATTAAAGGAGAAAAATTGACGAAATTATAAGGATAAAAATTAAGATAAATAACAATAACACTCGCTACATTATCGATTTTTTTTTGTTTAAAAAAATATTTTCTATTTTTTAAAAGGTGGCTTTAAACAAAATTTTGCAACTGCAGCTGTGGAAATGTTGTTATTGTCAAAATATCTCTGCGGTAGTGGTGGGATGTTAAACTTATTACTTTAAAAGTTAAACTCAATCTTCTTAAACTCATCTCGTAAAATGTTTATAAATTTAAAAAAAAAACTGAATATTATTTTGGACAACAGGTTTTGATGCTACAGGTTTTGGCTGACTTCCTCCTGATAAGAAAATAATTTTCTTCCATCTTGCTGCCACTGTTATATTGGAGAATTGCCATGGCTTTAGGCTGCTGATTTTTCTTTATATTTATATATATTAATTTTATTAATTTATCTTTCACTCGTATAATTAAAATCATTTGGATACAATTGAATAATTCGTTATTCGATCGATTCGTTAATTTAATAAAAAACAAACTTTCTTCGATTAATAATGGAAAATTTATTAGTTTAATTGGAAAAATTGTTCCTTTCCTACTTTCTTTTCCTTAAATGGGAACACATTTTTAAAGTTTCTTAATTGAAAATTCGAACTTTGGACTCATTCATCTTCCTTTCTCTGCAATCTAAGGATGGCGATAAAAATTTAACTCCATTAAAAAAAGAATAAAAAAATAATAAAATTAAGCGAATTTTATCTTTTGATAAATCATTTAAGATGTTATTTAAAGAATTATGTTATTATAAAACGTTAATAAAGCAATTCTTTAAGATTAATCACGAAAATTTCTGTTTAAAGAAGAAGAAAGAAAGAAAAAAAAATTCTAACTTTCTTCATTCGAACAAACGAAGATGATAATGTTCTTCACATCGATCGAAATGATATTTTTCGTTACCATATGTTTAAAATTTAGAAAAATTATCAAAACTGATCTCCACATGCTCTGTTCTCCAAAATAGATAATCATTAACTTTTTCGGAAGTTTTTCTGGCGTACGGAGAGAACATATGACGAAAATCGTTCCCGGGTTCCATCAATTTAAGTTTTAATCTTTAACAAAGACCAGAAGAAAAAAAAAGATTGGAAGAAAGAAAGAAAGGCAGTTTTTACTTATCTAAAAAAGAATACTGAAGATAGATACACTTATTGATTTACTCCTACTTTCACGCAAGCTGCATAAAACATCGATAGACAGGTGGGATTTAACCACGTCAAAATCATTCCCACCGCCAAATTCATTGTTAGAAGAGAATAATAACGAAAAGAAAAAGAAAAAAAAAAACAGAAATTACTACCTTTCTTTGCGATCAATTCATTCCAAACCTCATTTAACGTTTTCTGTTTACGGATTTTCCAATTACTTATAAAATATTTAACATTATCAATTTTCTGCGATATTAAAATGATTTAATACGAGTAACCGATACGAGCGAAAACCGCATGGTTACATTTGATTATTTAATTAATTTTAAAATTATTCTATAACAAACACTTTAATTATAGTAATAATAATGGTAATGCCATGTTTATAATTAATGATTACGATTGCGAGCGACAGATGGCGGCACGATATTTATCGATTTATCTGGATAAACGAAATCTTGGCACGCGTGGAAAGTTGCAGTTTTGATGCTACCAAGCGAGATTTATTCGAAACAAGTTACTTCACTCTCTAAAGAAATGGTTTCTCTTGCCTGTATTGTTTCTTTTACTTCAGATTACTCTCGATTTTTTTTTTTTTTCTTCTTCTTCTTCTTTCTTTATTTCGATCCGTCTAAACTTCCAGAAAATCGAAAAAAAAAGAAATTAAAACCGGAAACAAACCTTATTTTTTCGATTTGTTTCCGAGTCTGCGGTTAACATAAATTAACTAGGTATATTTTATTCTCCTGCAACTCATACGTGCATCCGTTGAATAATGAATAAATCGCGAAAAAATGTTTTTATCATCCGTAATTCGTTCACGTAAATCCCACGTTTGAATGTTTAAATAAAAAAAATGTTTTTTTAATTAATTTACACTTTAGTATCACGAATGTGGCGCACGTTAAATAATGGTTTCTGCTTCAGTATAAAATAAAATAAAATAAATTAATTTATAATTAAATATATATATATATATATATTAAATTAAAAAGCGTGAGGAGGATTTTCTGGAAGTATAAATGTGTAGCTATTAAAAATTCTAGTTAGTCTTCTTCCTGGAAGAATAATAATAATATTGTCAGCTTATATAAAATGAACATGGAATATTCTGGGCGTGGTAAGGCAAATGTCCTTGGATATAATGGCTTTCTTCCATCTCAGTAATGGGCAAGTCTACCCGATCCATTTACCATGATGCATCTTTTAATTCCCCATCTCTTAGATGGCTGCAGTTGTGTAGTCGGAAGAGATATAATGTTTACCGTTATCGAACAGCGTGTTTATTCGGTACAAAGCTGCGATTAACTTAAACTACGCTGAATACATTCGTAATATTAGTTAACGAACCGAAAAAAAAATAATATATATATATATTTTGAACGTCAATCGTAAAAAACATGAAAGATTCGGCACATTAAATACGTTTAAAGTAGCTTGGAAAGATAATAATTGCCACGTAACTCATGTGCACGTACTGTGAACACATGCCACATATTACTGTTTGTACTGTTTAATGGATGTAATTAAGAAGTGTACTGTTAGTAGGCTACTATATAAGGAATGTAATTAAAAAGTATATTGTTAGTACTGTATAAGAAGATGTACTGAGAACCGTACTGTTAGTATCAAAGAAAGAGATGTTTTGATAATTTAGAAATGCACTGTTAGTACTGTATAAAGGAATGTAATTAAAAATATACTGTTAGTGCTGTAGGGAATTTAATTAAAGAAATGTACTGTTAGTACTGTATAAAGGGATGTAATTAAAAAGTATATTGTTAATACTGTATCAAGAGATATAATTAAAAAAAGGTACTGTTAGTACTTTGTAAGGGGATGTAATTAAAAAGCATACAGTTAGTACTGTATCAGATGATGTAATTAAAAATATACTGTTTGTACTGTATAATGGGAAGCAATTAAACTAGAAGAATATAAAAATGTAGCAGATAACGTAGAAGCGATGAGATAATGGATAAAAATCGTTAATGATACACCATTACAGCATACTGCCTTCTACCCCAGAGGCAGTGGTTCGGCCTCAGGCGTACACTTCTGCACAAGCGCTGTAGTGGCACTATCGACACTCTTCACGTGGAGGATATCCGTGTACAAAGAAGAGCATGTGACATTGGATTTAAATTTTTGCCATGTCGGCCAAATGTTGGTGCCGTTGGGTTTATACAACCTTCAGGACTTATGTGTTATTCCCTATGATGCTACCTCCACTAACAACAACACACGTAAGATATGCATATATGTATATATTTATATATATATATAAATTATGCACCATTGTTTAATCATAAGTTTTGATCAATTTTCTAACGTAAAAAGTCATTCTAAAATAGTAAATAAGAAGCATTAACGTGTCTCGTCTTATTCGTTACAGTTAGGAGCATCTCTTAAGATTTTCTTATGTGTAAATTTATAATTAAGAATATTTATACATATATTTGGTCCCCGATGTAATTTATAGAAGTATTTCTTTTGTTATACCATTCATTTATTAATAATAGTTATTATATATGTCTCTTGATATTTTTAATCAGCTGCTTTTATAATCCACTTCACAAATGACACACTACAAAGTGTGGAAGGCGTAGCTTTAAAATTTTTATCAGAGGCCGATTTTTTCTTTTTTACTCATCTCTCTCAAATAGGGTGGAGATATTGGAACAATGCCATAAATAGAAGATACACCTGCACAAAAATTAACTTCCTCAAGGACAAAAATGTTTAAAATATTTATTCTTCGATACCGATAAGTTTCGATTATCATCATCGTCGTCGTAAACCGCATGTGTTATCATTTAAACCGTTATCACTGTAGAGAATAGTTTTTTTTTTATGTTTTTCTCTACGAGTTAATTAAATGTAATCATAATTAACTTTTAAACACTTTTAAAAAAAAAGGGAGATTCGAAAGTTTATGCGATAAAGTATAAGTTACAGTAATTATGCAACAAAGTTAACTTCAGTTTTTCTCTCGTATATTTTCTTTTATGAACTGTTTATATCGACATTTTTAAAGTTAGTTTATTGAGGAAGTTTCAGCATATAAGAAAAATTTATAAATTAGATAAGTTAATTAATTACCGAAGTACTTAACGATTCATTAAAAGTTGAAGTATCAAAGTTTTTGTTCGAAATCAAGTCTAATGAAAACTACGAGTAATTTGAACTCGAAATAATTTTCGTTATGAATTTGTTTTAATTTTTTAAGAATCCTTAATGATGGTAAAGAAAATAAACATGTAAAATAGAAGTTTACAGCTTCGTTTTTAAGTAATTTCTACATTTTCAAAGCTTTAGGTGACAGTTATTATGTAACTTCCTGTGCAACTAATCAATGAAAAACAAAATAGGAAACACTTTGATACCGATCGATTAAAGTTGTTTATGTCGCTAAAAATTAAATCTTTAAAAGTAAAAATAAAAAACCTTAATAATTATTTCGTGATAGATTTTGTACTTATCCTTTCTCTTCGTGCGATTCCTTCAACTTGAGAATTTTTAAGAAGTTTTCTAATTTCTGTTGAGATTTTTAAATATCGCGCTAACTTAACGTATATAATAGATGAAAACGATCGAATTTAATACGAATTAATTAAAAATTTCTACAAAACTTTCTCCGCAACACATCTTTAATTTCAATTTATCGCCTCGAGAGAGAGGTCGGATACTCGATTTAAATTATAGCTGCTAACCTCATCTTGGGGCGACAAATTGATAAATTTGTAAAAATATGACTTTCAATAGCCTGTAAAATTAAGTGATAAAGATGAAAATGGAAATTAATCTTGGGAAATTTCATAAAACGTCTCAATTAATTCGTAAGTAAAAAAGAAAAAAAAATTGTTAGACGAAGAAATGATTGATCCAAATTTTAATAGACTGTTAAGGTAACGACAAAAATTTTTGTCGATGATTCAACGATATTTGATGATATTTACAAGAAAATATAGGATTTATTATTAATTAAATATCGAAGAAAGAAGGCCTACTAGTTTAATTGCATTATTTCGAGCAAGAATTGATATTCTATATGATTTTCCTCCATTTTATACATGCAAGGCAACAATAACTTCAATGTGATAGCATTCTATTAGCAAGAATCTACTATATTTCGCGATAAAAGCATAAAGAATTAACTTCTAGGGGTAGATAGCTGTTGTTATAAAATAACTAGATGCTTTAGAAACAAAAATTTACTTAATTTTTAATCAGTATTTTTCATCACAGATGTTCTAAGAATTTTCCTTTCGGATTTGAATTTCTTATCACTGTTAGTAATGGGCCCAAAATACATATTATCAACACCTTTATAATGAAAAAAGCTGTCTAAATGAACTTATATTTCTAAATTAGATTCTCCTTTAATCATGACTTCGGTTGTTTTATGGTCAAAGTTTGTTTTAAAACTCAACTAGCATAGCATCATAACCATTCCACGAACATTAAAAAATTCTTAATATTGCTAAATCAATTTGCTTTAATGTAAATTACTCATAATTTGATAATATTTTTATAAACATACTCTTAAGAGAGTAAAACTTAATGTTGCAAGTTAAATATAAAAAACATTATTAAAGAAAAGTTTTAAAAATAAAAACAATAATAATAAAAAGAACGAGAAAATGACTTTTACTCTCGATTTTCATTTTTATTTTTATTACAGCTATTGTTTATCTAAATGTATTTGTCGTTATAAATTTTATTTATATTTTTACTCTAATATACAGCATTTAACTTTATTTAAATGCTGTTTTTTCCTACGAAATAATGCGTCAGAAACAAATTTGCAAATGCTTTGTGAGTTGAGCAGATGTTGAACAAATTCCTTCGAGAAAATGTTTTTCGGTTATTTTTTTTTTTTTTTTTGACAAATGAAAGCGTGTTTTAATTCAAAACAATTTTTTTCCCTGTGGAAATAATTTAATTCTCATCGTTTAACTTTAATAGACCGTTAAAATGCTTTAGTCGTCGAAAGAAAACTCATTTGTGACTTTTCCTTCCCTCTCTCGATTTAAAGTTATTCGAAATTTACTTTATAAGAAATGGAAAATATTGCAAAAAGTTTGCGTTTAAATAAAAGATACTACACGTTTCTGTTTAAATTTTTTATTTGCTAAAATAAGATTTTCATATCTGTAGCGAATTTTCAACAGCTGCCATGTTTTCATCGAACATACAGTATATGACTTAGTATCTTAGTCATCATTGCGTTACGTGATATGCATTAACATCAGTTTAACTTTCAATTATTTTAGAAACGTTGCTTTGAACACATATTTCATTATTTACATTATCGATTCGATATTTGCAGTGTTATAGATTTTTACATGACTTTGAGACAATGCCATTCTAAATACAAATACTATTAATAGCAAATATATCTGCATTTCATGTATAGATATTACTACAAATAGCTTATAAATAGGTTACATTTATCTATTATACATAGAGTAGTGCAGATAGTTCCCGCCTTTACGAGCGAACTCGTTAAGTAAGAAGTCGTAAACCAAGAATCAATTTCCCATAGACATAATATTAAAACTAAGAATTTCGTTCTCAGCAATGCAATTTGGCCATAATAAAATTATGATCAATTAAAATCAATAGCATATGATTAAAAAACGATTTATTTACCTGAATAAATGAAAAAATTGCCGTTAAAATCAAGCAAATTATAATAATAAAAAAATTGTATATGTCGTATTAAAAAATTTTTATTCTTTATTATTGACAGATAAGTAGATGAACTTTAATGCAGATGAACTATTATCTTAGGCATAATTTGGAAATAAAAGTTATTTGCATAATATGCGGATAAAACCAGAGAACGCGCTACTTTTGCTTCTCAGCCGCCATTTTGGATTTTCCAATTTCCAAATAGACGATAGTTTATTAATATTGTACCGTAATAAATCTAGGTTTGTGAGTTTAAATACTTTTTTATAAATGTTTATAATTTATTTATTACAATTATTGCTCATATTTTTGATTTTTTTGATACTTTATAGTTGAAAGAAAAACTCGTAAATCCGGAAACTCATAGACTAAGAACTACCTGTATACTATTTATAATACAGATATAATAATAATAATAATTTGAATAATTCTAAATATTTTAAAGCAAAGCTAAAAAATTATTGACAAAAAATTAGTTTATTTTGCTATAGAGTCGAATATTATATAATTATATTTGAGCACTATTTTCAAATTATCTATATTGTAATTTATTTATCGACATAGTTTAGATATTAAGGTGCTAAACATAAATTTATAAACTTAAAATTTATAGAAATTTGGTTAGAAACAGTGGCTGCAGTTCCAAAGCTGTCGAAAAACAATAATCCTATTTGATGAAAGGACAAGAATTTGTATAGATAATAAACAAAATGTGTAAAATGATACGGAATAGGATTTGCACAAATAAAACACCATCTTGCACTTCGAAAAAAAAAAAAAAAACGTAAATACGATTAAGATTTTAAGCAGATTTTGTGTTGTTGATTGAAACATTATGTAAGATCAAGAGAAGATAATGGAAAACATTTTACTATAATCCTAATTATATTTTCATTTTGTTATTGTTATACATGCTTTTATTAATAATAATATCAATTTAATTTAATTTTTTTTATTATTTTTTGCTATTACATCTAATGCCGTGACACTCCAAATAATGTCACAAATTCCATTGCTTCTAAAGGGTTGAAGAATTATTATCATCTTAAGAATTGATATCTATTTTGCATTTAAATTCTATATAAAATATAATAATTTTATTTGATTTCTATTAATCGATTATAGGTAATACATTCTTGTAAACATTTCAGATAAAAACAAATCACGTACATAATTAATTCTTATATTATTGGTTTCATCCTCAACTACAAATTCAGAATCATGTATTAGAAAAGTACATGTCAGTCTAAAAATAAGAAATTTAGGGGAAGGTTGCTATCGTTGGGCCGGTTCCTTCGATGAGCCACCTCCATTATT
>WUQG02389666.1:0-17842 GCA_011317285.2 Androctonus mauritanicus | reverse complement strand
TAAAGAAATTTGCGAAATCTAGTTTACTCCATTCGATCTTGGCTATTGCAACGTTTATGATGGACTTTGTCTAGACTTTTATGTATATGTATATATATATACTTTTTCTGAAAGAAAAATTGCGTTTCCATTTAAACTTTTGTTAATGCAATTGCAAATCTGTAGATTCGTGTTTTGTTATGTTATTTTTATCGTAAAATCGGTTAAGTAAATTAGTTGAAAGATTCGAGTTTTGCGAGTTTCGACTGTTAAAAAGTAGATTCGAGTTTTTTTTTTTTATTTTCGTTCGACTTATATCGAAATGCTTAATATCTTCGCTAAATATATAAGCTGTTTAATTAATATTAATTAATCAATATTTTATTTATAAACACGTTTTAATTAATCAGTGTTTTAGTACATCTTAAAATCCTGCTTTCGCTCTCCTATATCAACTTAATGGTTTTAATATATATATATTTTTTTTTATATAATTTTTTTTTCTTTAAGTAACTCGTATAAAATTTTAAATTTACTTAAATTAAAAAAAAAATAGGATTTTACGCTGTCTCAAATATTTTAATATATATATATAACAAGACGAAATTTATAAGATGGAAAATATGAACGTTTTCTTTGGATTTAGTTACATCGCAATAGTTAAAAAAAAAAAAAACAGAAAAAAAATTGTAAATTTAAAAACCACTCTTGTAGAAAACTTCAGACTTATGGGAAGTCGTTCCTATTTTAGTTACTGGCTATCAGAATTTTTATTTATGTCGAAAATTAAGGTTCCGAACTCATTTTTCCGAAAGCGAAATTCGGAAAAAAAATAAAAAAAGAGTATAATTTAGCGGAAAGTTTATGAATTATGTCATATATAGATATAATGTAAAAAGCATATAATTTAAAAGTGTAATGTTGTCGTTTTTTTCGATGATGAGTTTGTTTCATTTACATTCAACAACCATAATCGTAACAGAGCGAATAATAAAATAATTTATTAAAAAAAAAAAAAATCCCGAAAATTTCGAGAAAATAATATATAGAATTGCCCAAAAAAAAACAAAATATAACAATTAATGGTAAGTTTACGTCAGGTTTGTTTATTGCAGTACAGCGTTATAAATTTTCGCAGTGTTGCAGTCAACGGTTGAGAAAATGGTAAGATTCCTTCTTTAGAAAATAGCACGATTTCATTAAAAATTAAAATATAGATTAAGTAGAGAGTGTGTGTGTGTGTGTGTGTGTGTGTGCTATTTCCATCAGGAGGCAAAGGGCATGTTTTGCCTCCTGGCTACAGAATTATTCGGTCCATTCGTCCGTCTGAGCATTTAACCTTATAACTGGAAAACGTCTGCTTCAATTTGGATGAAAATTTACACAAACCTTAAAGCTATGAACGTCTTATTCTGTCTCAAATTTCGTGAAGCTATCCTTCATATTTCAGCCGCTGGGGATCATTTTTTATAATAAAAACGGATTGTTCTATCCCGATAAAATTTAAAAACATAAAAATAAGGATTTAAAGAATGCGCTCTTCTTCTTCAATTTCGATCAAAGAATACCTAACGATTTAGCATTTAATCATATATATCCGGATTCTACTTTAATGTATGAACTTTAATACTGTCTATGATCTGAAAACAAATACAAATCTTAGTCTCTCTTCTCCTAACTTTAATTTCTATATATTTTTTTTTCCTATATAAATAATAATAATAATAATTTTTAAATGTTTTATTTATCTTTTAATATATATATATTTTTTCTTCTGTATTTTCTTTCTCAGTAATTGTAAAATTAAATTTTCTACGTATGTTAAATTTTATAAATTTTCTTAAATAAATTATGTTTTGATCAAGTAAACATTCACTCGATAATGGAGTTAGAATATTAACAAACCAGAACAAACCACCAAGTTATAGAAGACTACTACCTGTATTTAATAATTTCATTAAGTAAAGCAGTATGCCTCTGCATAATATTTTGTGTTTTATCTATCTAAACACTAACAAGAGTCGTTTACGAGTCAAAATTAAATTTTATTTGCAGGCTTTGTTACTCTATAAAAGCGTTTAAAACTCTCTCTCTATCTCTTAATTTCTTATAAAAGTTTATATGTATATATATACGTTTACAGGCTAACTCGCTAAAGTAACCAAATTTTTGGATGGTCGAAAGAGAAGGTACCGGTTTTAAACAGTAAAATAACGAAGAAAATACAGTTCGAGAAACTTTTATAAGACGAAAAAATATATATATTATCCGAAGAATTTATGAACTTAATATATTCTTCGATATAATTTATTAATATGTCTCTTTTCTCTCAGAGACATTTTCTTCGAAATTCAACAGTAATGGACCAAAAATGCTTAATGATATCCCTTTGATCAATATTTATCTTAAAGGAAAAATAAGGAAAAAATAAAAAAAATTCTTCTTTTTTTTTTTTTTAATAATTTTTGTGTTCGGTTTAAGTGATGCATGTTTTCTCTTCAATATATCACAAAAGATTTACCTTGAAGACCGTATTCCAATTGATTGTACACTTATACGAAAACATTTTTTTTTTTTATATTTATATTTTTATTATGGGAAATAACAATTTTTTCCCGTAAGCAATTTTTTAAAGCGAAAAATTGAATTTTGGAGGTAAATTGCGATAACAATAAATGATTCTTGTGTAACAAATGTATGAAACGTCTAAAGCCGATTTTTTTTCCTTCCTTTTTTTTTCTGTCCCTATACTTACCAGTCGGAATGACAAATAATTGCAGAATGATTATATATATATATACATTATATTAATCAATGTGGTAGAATTATAGTAAGATTAAACGTGCAATTTAAAGATAATCCTGTCGGAAATCACGCTTGACCATAGTTCAGATTTTGTGTTTATCTGTTCGAAATCAGCAAAATACGTTTGTGTTAAGTTACCAAGTTAGCATTATTATAGGAGAATAATGTTGCTGATCTTGTTAAAGGTAGTAAACTTTATATCTAAAATATTAGTTTATAACAAAATGGACTCGAGTGATTTAGGAGAAGAAAACGAGCACGGTTGTGAAATTTGCCATGATCGAGAAACAGTTTTTAATCGGTATATAACGCGGAATTTTCTGTCAGAATGATTAAAACGTCAGAGTTTAGTCACAGAATCTCATCTCGAAGAGTCATAAATAAAATCCCTTTTGCACTTTTACGGGATTGATACCAAGAGGAGCAAAAAAAAAAGGGAAAAAAGTGCTTATATCATTCAATATAATTTTATTGAAACGACAGAAATCAACTCATGTTTGTGACGGTCGCATGGTTCTTCCGATGAGATCTCCGCGTAAAGATTCGGAAGTAAAAGCAACGTTTTATTATTTCCGTAGGTAGTCGTTTTCTTCTCATTAATCTTATCCGGCAACGAAAAGAACAGTATTTTCTTCGCTTCCCTTTTGATATCGAGAGATATCATTTACGGTGCGAAATAGTTTTTTCCCCTCTTCCCTCCCTCTTATCTGTTTTATCCAGTCTCTCTCTCTCCTTCTCTGCCATCGATATACGCGTACGCCACACTCGATCGCGCGTTATTTATTTGCTTTAGTTTCCGAAACACACACCCTTTTCTCAGACTAAAGTCGGAAATTCGTTCTTCCGGTAACGAAAATCTCTATCGATATGACGGAAAAGAAACAAAAAAAAAAAAAAAAAAAAGACTTTCATCAGTTGATATACACGTATATTCACGTCCGGTTCTTTATTTTTACCGTTTTTTTTTTTAAATAAATAAAAATAGTAAAAGTAGGAAAGTTTTTCTTTTATTTTTCCTTTGTTTAATGAAGGTTGTCGAAGTTGTTATCTTCCACTGTGTTTCGGTAGCGTATAAAATCGATTATCGCCTAAAGTAAAAATCATACAATATATATATATACTCCTCGGCGTAATACAATTAAAACGCATCTCGTAATTTTCCTGATCGATTCCTGGTCGTAAAATAAATTATCCATCTGTTAGATTTTTGTCTGGGTTATTAAAGTTTGATAATTTCTTGGGGGTGAGAAAGCTAGATTAATATCAACAGATGAAATGATAAGGACGAGATCGCATCACCACCACCACCACTACCGTCTTTATTATATAGAGAATGGTTTGATGGGAAGGAGTGACGAGTCTCCAAAGCTATTGATGCTATCCAATTCACAGGGTGGCTTGTTTACATAGGGTTGCGACAAACAATGACGCCAATGCAAATGTGTAATTTCCATCGTCTGCCAGAGAAGGCTGTAATGGCAACAATTGCTTTGAATGTAGAGGAATAAAACGGAAACGTCGTTTTAACACTAAATTTTCGTGTAATGCACAATAGCCATTTGTTACATTGCTTGCGTTAACTCCCCGTACCGTGAGATGTTTAATGAAATAAGATTGTGACTAAACTCGAACGTCTCTTCCTCTGATTAATGTCAGAATATTTATTTACTGTATCACTTAATATATATATATATATATATTTTAAATTTTTTTTGTGAAGTATATCGGCAGTAACATCTCGTTACAGTTGTGATTTCTGTAAATTGCTCTTTGCTGTAATAAATTGGATAATGGAAGTTACGTTTTTATGCAAGCGTATATTTTAAAAGTTTTTTTTTTATTACTTTTTATAACTGGAGTTCATTTATTTTTGTGTAAATGTATGTATATATATATATATATGCATGTGCGAAAAAGTTTTTCTTCTTCGCACATGAAACATGCATTCAGATCATCCGAGTGACAAATGTCCATCACGAAATTAGTACTTCGAGCTTAGTACGGTATTGGAGACACACCCCGCTTCCGTATGGCAGTCATTTTATCATCTTTGTGCTTTTTAAAACATATTTGCTGATTGTCTTTCCATCTGTGATTCCGAAATTGTCTTTTCTTCGTTCATCTTCAATATGGAATTTTAAATTCATTCTTTGATCTTTTTTCCTGGAACTGGAGGTGGCGAGTTAAGTTCTGTATCGTATACTTTTTAATGCCGACAGTCTTTAAATTTAACGAAATTTTTCTTTTTTTCTATATATATATGTATGTATAAAGAAGAAGAGAAAGAAAAATGTTGTTTCTTCGATAAAATTTTTACTCTTTCTTTAAAGTTAGTTGACGTATCATCGAATGTCAGTTTATCGTATAAAAGACCTTTAACACAACGAAAAAGTTAAAAATTGTGTTCGTTAGAAGAAAACTGGGTGTAGGAAGATTATTAATTTGGGATTTACTCCCGGAGAAAATCCGAACTTTCATTAAAATCGAACAGAGTTAAAAATTCCATGGAGAAGAATAGAAAATGTGGGAGGAGTTTGTTTTGTTTTAATTAGCTACAGTTCATTATTAATGTAATCAGAAAGTGTGCATGATTAAATGAATGGATCTACATTGACGGATCGTGTTGCATCCCGTTTATTCGGATTTTTGCTTTTCATTTTTTTGTTTTTTTTTGTTTTTTCTTCTTTACATTACGGCATATCAATCCTACTTAATCAAATTAAAAAAATAAAAAAATAAAATAAAAATAGAAGAAGAAGCAATTCGTTTTTTTTTCTGTTTTTCAGTTGTTGTTTCTTTATCTTCGATTCTTTTGATTTCCTTTCTTCGTTTTCGGTTGTTGCACGAAGCGTTTTCCTCGAAAAATTTCTGTAAAAATCGATGTAAATCGTCGAGTTTCGTGGTTATAAGTTTGAAGAAATAATACAATGTTTGCATGTTACTGTTAGAAACTGGTTCCGTTTTCGGTATTTGAGCTATTTTAGTTTAATTCTCCATTATCTGATTTGCTCTCCGAGAACCACCATAAATGGAATACTTCTTGATTTAATAATTTATTTTTATTTTTTTCTTCTTGGAAGAATGAAAATTTATAAATATATAACTATACATATTTTTCTTTTTTCTTTAATTTTTATATATATTTATAGAACCGCATCTGTACTAGATGCTTTTCTATTCAGTTAATCATATCATATATGATACTTTATCCTCATCAATCAATTCCGATTACGCTTCTAGACTAATCCTTTATTTTATCAAACGTTGTCTCTTTTTTTTATTATTATTTTTATTTTTTTTTTCCTATCAAATTTTTAATCAGTTTTTAGTAGGGAGTAGTTTTTAATGCGGTAAAGCTCACTAGTCGCAGTTTAAATATCTTTTTTTTTTTATATTAATTTTTTAACGATTCCCTTTGTTAAAAATATTAATAGAATGGTTTCTGGAGGAAGTATAGATTGTAAATGTATGAGAGATCGCGTGTTTTCGGAACGTTTATCAAACTGTATATATGTGTAGGTGGTAGATATAAGTCGAAATTTGGAAGTAAATATCTAGCGGAGAAGAAAGAAAGAGAAACAGTGCGATAAACTAAAGATTATAATATATTTCTCTATTGCGAATGCACTTTTGTTGTTGGTTGTGCAGCTACGGAGGGAGAGTAATGACAGATTGACGACGTAGCACCGACACTGCCATCAACTACAGGGAGGAATCGGGAATCGAAAGTTGCCTCTCTCTCTATTGGAATTCTCCCCCTATAAACTATCGGGTGTCGAGATTGGATTGACGCGGTTCCGGTTCCGGTATGCTGGGTTTGAGATGCCAGTCGATTTCTTTTCAAGCTCTATCGACGAGCTTAGTGTCGGATTACCCACAGACCGAATTTTTGGCGGTCAGGTTCATAGGTCGCTAGGGCCTTACATCCTTCAACATTTTTATTTTCTTCTCTATCTCTCTCTCTCTCTCTATTCGAGTGATAAACAGCATTTACTTCCCGTTATAGGAAGCGGAATTAACTCTCTGTTATATTTGCATTGGTTTATTGCAGCATCTCCGTTAAGCTTCTCTACTATTCCCTCGATAGTGATCCGCATCTATCTATCTATTCGACCATCTGCACAGTATATATATATATATATATTTATCTTAAAAATGTTCTAAGAACTATTACAGTAGTATCAGTAGGTATATTTAATAACCCCGAAAATCTTTCTTTTTTTTTTTTCTGTTTTCATTCATAACAAAAAAAATTTAATCATCAGAAATTATATACCCTTTAAATTCACGGAAATTTTCTCATTTCTCTCTTTCGTTTGTCGCGTTTTATTACTGATAAGTTTAGGAACATTAAAGATAACAAATTTAATTCAATCAGTGATAATGCTTAACACACATAATCGAATTCTTCTCTTCATATATAACTTACGATCATTGATCGCAGAAATAATAGAAATCACACACACACACACACACACACTAGCAAAGCGGTCGCAAGAAAAGCGATTTTTATGCTCAAGCAAATCCATCAGAGTTAATATTTTATCCACCAGAAAGTTTTTTAAAGTATTTTGATTTAACGAATTTTAGAATTATTTATTTATTTTTTATTTTTCTTGAAGAAAGAATGACTAAAAAAATATATATATCTTCGTATAGTTTCTAAAGAATGGTTTCTGATATTCGATATAAAATTATATATATATATATATAAATCGTAAACCGGTAAACGTTTTTCTTAATAGAATTTTTTTTTACTCAAAATCAAATATCATTATAACAAAAATATAAAAAAATACAAGAAACCGGAATGGAATAAAAGTATAAAAATATATAGTTCTAATCAATATTCTAGTAAAACTACAAGCGTGGAAAATTCCGTTAATGGAATACTTAAAATATAGTTTTAGCTTGATCAGTTGACCTGATAAAACGATATTCCCATCTTACTACTTTGACAGCTCGGGCATACCTTATGAATTTTACATAGTTCTAATTACAAATTATAATTTTGTCCGGCATAATTATAATGTCGAAAAAAAATAAAAAATAAAAAAAAAGATCTTTATAAATATCAGGTCGAATTTAATATTAGCCAATAACATCGTTATTCATTTCAGCACATTTTTTTTTTTTACAGATTAGAAGTCAGATGCGATTAGATCTAATTTATTAATGAATATTTTTCCTATACGTGTGTTAGTCGACTCTTCTACTACAAATTTCTAACGTTTAAAAATGTAAAAAAAAATTGTTTCTCCGTTTACCTTTAATGTAGCTATTAATAAGCGAAAATATATTTTATGGAAGTGACTCTATAATTTGATTTGATCGAACGAGATACAGCGAGCAGTTCGTTTTCCATTATCTTAATCCATTCCGTATATTAAAATATCGAATAGTTTGTCGGATGTTAATCCGACTATTATTAAAGGAGATGCCTAGTTAACTAGAAAGATTTTTAGAATATATATATATATATATTTCTGTTATTCATAAGTGGAATATTACAATCTCTAGAGTGTTTTTTTTTTCCTCGATTAATTCGAGTGAAGAAAAAAAGAACAGAGCGAATGGAGTCGATTAAGTAAAACCAAGGTTAGTCGGAGGCCCCCTACGCTTAACGACGAACTATAAATGTATTTAAATTAAAGCCATTGACTCGGTCTACTGAGTACACTTACAATACGATGCGTTCGCATTCCTGTGGTCAATCTCCCAATATCAAATTATATAATTTGCAGCAATTGCTGCTGCTGCTGCTCTGCTGCTGTGAGCGGAGTAGAGAAACTAAATCAAATATCGACGGGAAACATTTAAGTTTTTTTTTTCTTTTTTTTTCCTTCTTTGCTAGAATGAAAAATACCTGGCGAAATTTCACTTTGTTAATTACACGAGTCGATTATGATTTTAATTTTCTCTTCCTTTTCTCTCAAGCATTTTTTTTTCTTAACCTTGGTTTGTTATTCTGGTCTTGTTTACAACAGAAAAAAATCAATATATATATATATATTTATATAATATATATCTCAAAGAATTCAGTTTCTTATCAGAAAATTAAGCATTCGGTCTGAAGTTGATATTCTCTTTCTTTTATATTTATTGCAGAATTTCTCTCTCTCTCTCTCTCCATTTGGAGAAGAAGTTTTCTAAAAAGTTTTTTTTTAGTTTTTGTCGCTTTAAACTTTTTCAGTTTAGCGGTTGTAAGTAATAATAGGTCTCTGGTTTCATCTAATTTTTTATTTTTATTTTTCTTTTCTTGTTTTTCAGCCCGGCAATGATCCGTATTGCTTTGTGGAATTCACCGATCATCAAGCTGCAGCAGCAGCTCTACTCGCCATGAATAAACGGCAATGTTTGGGAAAGGTAAGTTTTCCGAACTGTTTCTTGTTTCTTTATATATATATATATATAAGTTATATATATTTCCTTCCATTCCAAAACTTTAATATTAGATTTTGTTGCGTTTTCCGAATTCCATACGAAATTTGCTCTTCTTTGCTTTAACTCAAGAGCGTGTGGTTCGCTCTTTATGATAGTTTATCTAATTAGTTTAAAGTAAAAGCGGATGGAAATTATGTTATCGTCGGCAAATTACCTTTAGTTTACTGTTAGAATTATTAGAAGATATGTTCCTTTTATTCCAATTAGTTAGTAATTATTTAACTGGCAATTTTAACTCGCTTCTGTTCTATCGAAAAATCCCGACTAGAGAGAGATATATATCACCAGGAATGATCTTAGTTACATTGCCAACAAAGGGAATAAAGAGAGGAAAAAAAAAGAACAGGTCTTAACCAAACCCGTGCACGAAATTAAGACAATTGTTTGTTCCACAAGAATACCTAGAGATAAAGGAGAAACCGGAAGGATGGTGACTTCCGGCATAAGATAAGACCCGGATGTACTGAGTTAAGACCTTGGAAAGCTGGAGAAGTTATTGGGATCCATTTATCCCAGAATTAACCGCTACAGCCGTGCGTGTCGTTAACGATCTCGCGATCATCGGTTTTTTCGTCAGTTCTTCCTTATTTGAAGCTCCCTGATGTTTCACTATCAGTACTTCCCATTGGCACGATCGTGACGATGAGAGAATTAAGGGAAAAACTGAATTAATCACACAGGTAAAATAAATATTTATAAGGCGAATGGTAACTTGGGATAGATCTTTTCTTGTTTCTAGCAGCTGTAATATTCCGAGAGTTCTGGGAGTCTGCAATCAGGTTAATGTTCATAGTAGTTTATATCGATTTCCATATTTTACGAGGAAACTTTCAAAAGCAAAGCTTAGTTTTTGTATGTGAAATGTAAACGAGTTCAATCGAGATTGGTAGATTATACAAGATTTACAGAACGTTTAAAAAATTCTCTACATAAACGTTTTTAACGTTTTTCTGTTGTCGTGGACTTGGTGGGAAGAATTATTACTGTTGGATATACACAGTGGTGTGGCGCACATTCCGAAGAATCTTTTTTTAGGGAAAGTCTACCTCTGCCGAATTTTCTAGCCATCAAGTCGAACTACATCTCTGTAGGGTATAGTATTACATTCTATGACGTAAGAGTCTCATCCGTTTCTCTAAAGACAATAATTTCACCCGGTTCACTTGCCGATCAATGGATGGTATCACACCCGACTTAAGCCACTTAGCCGTGTGAAGTGGAGAGAGACCTTCGCTTTATTAGTCAACGATCAAGTCGAACGTAAAGCTTTGCGCCGGTAACCTTCCTTCGCAATGCACAGCTGCCGTTCAGTGGAAACCGATTTACAGGAGTTGAGCGTGATTTTCAGAACGAGATTGTTGTGCAGCATCTCGCGGAATCCCATATGGGAACAGTCGTTTCCATTTGTCAAATAAAATCGTCACTCGTCCCTAGGTCACGTGGCCTCGGGAGGTTCTCCGGATACGGAACGGCTCACAATTCCATTATGCTTGATCCCTTTTTAAGATAATGGACTGGCAGTTCCCAGATGTATACATCTGTACAGTGTGGCCTGTTGGTCTCTCCGTCAACGCATCTAGCGGTTAACAAGTGACCTAAGATTTAGACTCTAACTTCACCTCGACAGGAAAAGAGAGAGAGAGAACAGAGAGATCACTTCATCGAATACAGTTCCTGCTTATCCTAATTGTCTTTTATTCTTTTGTTTGTTTCTCTTTCGTTCCTTCGAAGCAGAGCCTTCTAAATTGCCTAATGCTTAAAAATGATTTTTTTTTCGCTCTTCGCAAACGTTGTTATCTTGAACAATATATATATATATATTTATATAGAGAAAAACTAGAGAGATTTCACCCTCCGCATTCATTTGATTTGGTAGAAAACAATATTACATTATAGTCAAATTTTAGCGAATTATATACGGTGAGGATAAAAATTTAAATCTTTGTTGAAAGAAATTATCGATTAGGAACGTCATTCGTCGTTATGAGAAAATTTTGATTGGAATTTTCGATGTTATCAAGCAATTTTTACCCTTCGGGGATTCTGTCGTTTCATTTCTTGAGTTGGCTGATTATTTCGAAGACTTATTCAATTGGACGAATTGGAATCGGAGATAGAAAAAAAAATATATATATATATATATGTTTGATGTATCATTAGAGAAAAGAGTTTATACATTTTAATAGACAAAAATCCAGTAATATTTACAGAAAAAGAAACTCGCATTTATGATTTATACAACGTTCTCTATCGGTTTAAGTTTTTAATCAATGATACTTGCAATAAATTTATTTTTTAAAAAAAAAGAAGTACAGTTTTATCAATCCGAACATCTATAAAAATGTTTAAAAAATAATTTTCTTCGAATTTAAATGCTTTTTTTTCCTCTTTAACGCGGACGAATTAACTTGTAAGTGAAAGGTTTTATGTATATAGTGTCCATGATGCTTGCAAAAAATTCGAGTAGGTTAAGCTTCACACACTAGCGAATAAAAATTTTGTATGAATTGCGAAGAAATTTTCGACAAAATTCTTTGTTCTCTTCTTCTCGACTGCTTCACTCATTCTTTCGTCTTGTTTTTTTTCTTCTTCTTCTTCTTCTTCTTCTACTACTTCTCTCCATCCCGTCATGAGAGAATAAGAGCAAAAGTTCTGCCCTCTTCTTAGTTAGAACACGATTTCTCGAAGCCAGAAACAATTCGGCGAGAACAGGTCTAGCTTTTTAATTCCCTACTAACCGACGATTGATCGGGTATCGGTGGCTTTCCCCTTTCTATCTGCCTTCCAAGATCTCGATTCAGAAGTGTTTTGATTCGTTGGTCTGATCGTCACGTCTGATGACGGTACAGACTTGCTTTGCTGACGTCACCATTAGCAGTGCTGGATTGCACTTTGTTCCTACCAAAAGCTTAGGAATCCAAGATTAGATGTAGTCTACTTTTTTTTTCCCCGTTCTTCAGTCGAGAGAGAGAGAGAGAGAAAAAAAAAGAAAAAAAAAAAACTGTGGCCATTTCTATGTCGTTAAGTTTATGGTAAAAGTCGACACGGGAAACGAAATCAGCATTTTTTCCCTCCTGTTTTTTTTTTTTTTGTTGTTGTTCTGCGAAACAAAACTGGAGTTTTAATAAAGTTATATTCGGAATTCCCAAGTATTCGTAGGTAGCAAACAAAAGATAAGAGAAAATCGCGTGGGACAAGTTACGTCGAGTGTCGTCATTGCTCTTCTGCTTGTCGTCGCAGTCACTTCTGGATGAAACGAATTTACGTTTAGAAGAAGAAAGAAAAACGTTGAGCTTAGAACGGTGACAGGTTGCTGTGTATATGCAGACGGACTGCCTGAAGGGGGACGGCAAGATCTCGTCTGTTTGCAAGACGGATCAAATCAGACAAACATCTATAAATTATACAAAACATCCGGGTTTCAGAATGTCGTCTTAACTTCCGGGGACTTTGTTGCCTAGCAACCGCCTACCCGTCCCTGTGTCTTGACTTGTGTGACTTATTTCATATGTTTTTGAATCGGTTACGTGTCTTACGGTAAACCTATTTTTTTAGGCAAAAATTTGATACCGCCGAGAAGATCTCTTCGGCATATTTTTGAAGGGTGTAAAAATATATATATACAAAATTTCGACACGAACGAGAAAAACAGGAATGAGACATGGAACCGAATAGAAACAATATTTACTCATTATCCTTTAGTTGCGGCTCAACGAAGTAAGAGGCTACCAAGACTGCAGTGACTGTGAAGCGAAACAGGAAAGGACAGGGAGTTAGCAGGATTGTGTTGACTGTTCCCACCCATCGATTGCCAGTTTAATTAGCGGCACGGATCGACCTAAGTCGTCACTCTGCAAACAGGAAGAATTTTTTTTTTCTTCTTCTTCTTCTTCTTCTCCTCCTTCTCCTCCTCCTCCTCCCTTTCACTCGGTCTTTCTTCCCCTTTCCCTCGGTCGGAAACAGTTGGAAAATATCTTCAATCTGTTTGTTCCGCTCGTATTACTTGACCCGCTCTTCTACCGAGTTTTTACCACTTTCCTTTTTTTTAAACAAACCCTTTAATAAACTAGAAAAGGTAAAGAGAGCGAAGAGAGTTCTGTTGTCGGAGATTGATTACTCTTTAGGACATGGTAGGAAATTATGCACGTCTTATATATATATGTATATACATATATGTTTTGAGCTGCAGTGGGAGAAAGTTGGACCTTAGAGTAACCAAATCCGAACGAGAAAGAGAAAACGGTAGATGATGACACATCAAGAAAGAGACGGTAATTAATTAGAAATGCCTCTAGTAATTAGGTAATCGATGTTTACATTTGCGTCGGTGATATACTTAAGACCGAAATGGTTGATGTTTGCCTGTTATGACGGTTATCGCCCAAGGAATTTTACGTTTAAGTGTAAGCAGAATACACGACACGGTTACGCTATATTTTCGTTAACGTGTCGTCGCAGGATCGGTAGATAACGTAACTCGGTTCGATGGTGGAAACGAGGCAACTTAGGAAGTGAAAAGGTGCGGCCAAAACCCAAAGGTAGGGCGTGGTACGTCCGGTCTCAAATATTAGATACTACCAAATCGATATCGGTTCTATGAATCTATAGGAAGGAAAAAAAAAAATACATATATATACGTATGTTTTAGAACGAAACAGGAACAAGTTTACGTCGACGGATTAACGCGTTAAACGAGTCGGCTTTTTAACGGCGTTAATTGTGCAATTTTGGTAGAACCTGTTGGATCCGCTTCGGGATGGAAGAGTTAAGAGTTAGCGCGGTAAGTCGACTTAAACGGCTAAGTGGTCAATCGTTATCATTAGAAGACGACGTTCTTCCGCCAACCGTAACAGCTCTTTCACGCGCGAGGGGAAACGTGATGGCGGAAATTGCGCTACTACGCATGCTCCGGAATTCCACGAGGAAACGTAAACGTTGTTTTTATTACATCCAGGCCCTGGAACTTGGATACCGACGAAGAAATTAACTTTGGGAATTTGACTACCGATTCGTTTCCTTTACATATATAAAAAAAAAAAAAGAAGAAGGAGCACACTTTCTGCCACCGATTGATCGGATAAAAACTCGCTGGACCCGTAGTAATTATCGGTAATATCGAAATGTAATCACACCACCCCCTCTGCCTAGTCAAAGGAAGAGAGAGAGAGAGAGTGAGAGAGAGAATTGGCATAGCTTCTATCGATAGTCGACTATCAAAAAGAGACAGTAGATTTACAATATCAGGGATCGGGACACGTGCGTTCTTCATTGATCGGTAGAGTCCTAATCTATTTACCCCCTCCTCTATCTACATGTCGGGTCGATGGGGAGATAGAAGTGTCCCTTGTGGTTTCCTGGTGCCACGGGAAATGAGCTAGGATGCGGAGTAACCGAAGCTTCTGGAAACTAAATTCTCAGTTCTTATTCTGCCGGATTTGAATGCCAATTTTAAGAAAAAAAAAAAAAAATTGCCTCTGTGCCATTGCGCACAATATTTAACTTACCGAAACTGATCGATAAATATTTTTACGTCCGCTAATTACAATTAACGTTAACACCTTTTTACTTTAAATAACAGAATTAGGCGAAATTAAATTTTATTTTACTTTTTCCCCCCTCCCCCGGTTTAATTTGTTTCTGAGAAAATTTAATTCTCTCTCTCTCTCTTTCTCTTTGAAAATGCTTAAAAATTCTCTCTCTCTCGTTGTATACTACTAACTAATTTTCGCTGGAAAACTTTGAGAAAATGTTAAGATGCGTCCTTAAATATTTAAAGGTTTTTCTGCCTTTCTTAATGCCGAACATGAGACGAAATTAATAGTGCAGGTTATAAAAAAAGGAGGTGAGGGGTGTTATTAATTAGTCTATAGATAAACTGGACTATTATTTTATCTGTAAATTAATTAATAGCGCCGATCGGATGAAAGTCAAACCAACTTAAGTTGCATTTTTTTTTTATATAAGCTTATAAAAAATATACAGTTTTTTTTTATATTGATCTACAAACTTCTTTTATGAATTTTTATTTTTTTTTTATATAAATAATTTAATATAGTAAAAAAAAATTAACGTCACGATAGGCTATTCTTCATCAACGTTTTATCTGGCGTAGTTTAGTTATCTCTGTTTTCGTTTAATTGCACTTAATTGCATTGGTTAAAATGGGTTTTGCATGGCTCTATCCCGATATAATTTTTAAATTAACGCCATATAAAAATTCTTCATCGACGAGAGCTTTTAATTTTTTATTTTTTTTCTTTTTTTTAGAAAAAAAAAAAGAAAACATTATTTCCCGATTATAGTTTAATGCGAGAGTATAAATGCCTTTTAAATATTTCTCTCTCTCTCTCTCTCTCTTTCTCTATTGACAAGAAAGGAAGTTGATTTATTAGAAAGAAGACCTACTACTTCTACCTGGATAAAACAACAGAATACATTTTTTTCATTCATCGTCTTGTCAGAGTTGTAAACACTTCATTGCTCCGAAAGATAAGGAGAGAGAGAGAGAGAGAGAGAGATGAGAAGCGATAACGGAGAGAAAGAGAAGGGGTGAAGAAGATTCCGTCACCTAGGCAACTAGAGCGGGACAAAATATCATTTACCCAGCTAAGAAAATCGTGTGTATTTCTACTACACGATACAGAGAGACCGTCGTGTAGATCTAAATAAAATATATAAAGTAAATAGGGAACAGACGAGAAAGTTTATTAAAATAATTCTAGGTTTAATCGTCAATATTTGGCGGTTAAAGTTTCTGTGTGTGTGTGGGGGGATCTGGTTAAGGAGAATTTTCTGAGACGACGGAGTGACGAAGTGTGCAGCACGCAGGCGCATAAATTCCGTCCCAAACTGGTCGATGGAAGAAAGGGAATCTAGTAGCGAACAATTGGGACCACCTCGAGCTCGGCTCACCATGCACTCCACTCGGGGCCTCCAATCGTCTGGGTACTAAAGTCGACAACGCCATCTAATGGTATGTCTTCATCCCCTATATATATATATATATTTTTTTTTCTTTCTTTCTTTCTTTAATCGCTGTAACACTCATTGCTTTAATAATCCCTCCACTCCGTTCGACAATCCGCTGGAGTAAGCTGATTTTTCCTTCAACTTTCTCTGACTTTTTACAAAACTTTCTTCGCTTCCGCTTATCTGTGAAAAATGATTCGAACGAGGGAAAAAAAAAAGAGAAAAGAGAAAACTGTTTTAATTCGTTAACCAAGTTTCTTTTTTAACAGTTAAAAAAAAAAAAAAAGACTGTTTTACTAAATGACGAATCGGATTTTTGCGGTTTTCGAGAGTTTCGCCGTGACTTTTCTCTTGTTTCCTCTCCCCCCTCTCACTTTTGTCGTTGCTTAACGCACGCGAGATGGAGCTGTAAACAAGTGAGACGTAACCTATACCGGATATCAAGGAAAGGACTGATACAGAAACACTTCTATGTCATTCGGGCCACTGACGACACTTCTCCCAATGATGTCGTTACCATGGTAACAGAATAGTGTTTAAGTACTCCCGCCTTGGAGTTGAGTGTGCGGACGAGTGTCGGCAAACAGTTACTTGTTCTCGTGTCGCATCGCACACATCTTGGTTACTTTATTAATATCCGCGATTTGACTTTTCGCGAACTTTAAGGACGTTGGTTAGAAGATAAATTCGTTTGTTACGCGTTTAGTTACTGTTTTTTTTTTTACACTTACACCGCATCCTTTATTATTATTATTATTCATAACGAAGGAGAAAATCATTCTTCACGCATCGCTTAAACGTTACGTGGAATACAAACAATGTAACGCGCTTTAGAAATTTATAATTATTTTATTGTTTGATAAGAAAAAGGATATATATATATATAAAAACAATTTAATTTCGAGAAAATAAAACCGAAAAACGTATTTAAACCCAACTTATTTTCGTTTGCTATAGATCTATATAAGCTTAGGTTGTAAATCCTATCTAGTTTTTATTTCATGTCGCGAAAAAAGAGAAAAAAAAACAAAAAATTCCAATGGATTTTTATAACCCTAGGCTATTCTTTTTTTAATTTTTTTTTGAAATTTTGATTGATAAAAAAATATATATATATTTAATAATTCGTTCCATTAAAAATCTTTTTCGTAATTAAGCGTAACGCGAGGAAAAAAAAAAAGAAAAAAAAGTCGAATTTATTCGTAACAGTTAACATTAAAAACAGGAAACGGTGGAAGAAAAATTATTAAGGAATATTTTCGCCCTGTTTTTAAGTGAATCCTGTATAAGCGGAAGGCAAATTTTACGTGATTTTTACTAAAGTTTCGTGGCAGAAAACTGTGCGATTGTACTTAACGCACTTATGTAACAGTCGAATTTAAATGTATAACGTAACGTTCGGTTACTAAATAGAATAATAATGAAGAATAAAAGCAGAAATTCCTAATTGTTTCTTTGTACCGTTACACGCAACATAGGAAACGAATTTGAATGGCATTGCAGGAAAAATAACGTTAAAATTTTCGGCAGTGCTTTTCATTTTAGGTGAGAAAAATTCGGTAATCCACTTCAATGCGTAAAGTAGGTGAGAGTTGCCTATTGAGTACCGGTCACCTAAATCGTACCTGATAGCTATTTCGTTACA
>WUQG02389555.1:0-17842 GCA_011317285.2 Androctonus mauritanicus | reverse complement strand
TGCAATTATCCTCGTGTCTTGGCAGATTGACATTTTGGTGGCCATCGGTTGATGTCGAACGTGTCCTCCGAACATAATTATGTCTGTCATAGCAAAATATATCAATTATCTGTCTATACAACCACGTTGCTTGCTTGTTAAGATTCGGCGATCCTTAGCAGGAATTTTAGTCATTTAAACACAAAGTAATCATTATGTAGAATGGGAAAGAGAATTTTTCATTATTTTCTGGCCAAATATTTATTTCATGTAAATTTGCACAAATTATAAAATAATTTTAATATCAGACTCTGTCGATATAGTTTGAAACTGTACACTGATACCGAAGAGAAATTAATAATCATAAGCAACGAACAACTGCTCTTTTACTTAAAAAATCCTGACCTGTTCCAGATAAACAAGTATAATCAATCGTCTGAGCTTTAGTCACTATTTTTAAAGAAGATAGTGTTTAAATACCATATGATAAAATCTTAAATTGATAAATAGATATTGAGTTTAGTCCCAGTTATTAATGGATCATTGTTAGAAAGTTACCAGCTGCTGTGTTAAAAAATTGATAATTCTTTAACATAGCAGTTGGTAAAATGTATATTTACAATTCTTAAAAGATGTCAGAAAAAAGAGAATAAACGATAATATTTGAAACGTTCAGTAGCAATGGGAATTATACAAATGTAGCGAGAAAAGGAAGGGAGACACTTGTTTTATTTGCAAAATTATTTCCTATATTATTAATTTGATGGCGAATTTATAGAAAAGAGATGGACCTAATTTGTGTGTCTAGACGCTGCGCTAGACCATATCACCAGGTCATTTGGTGAGAGAATGATACAGGTGTTCCCTCCCTATATTTCCGGTCTGAACTGGTCCAAACATTACTGAACGAGATGAAAAAAGTGAGAACAGAGTCAGATAAGAAAAGGAAAGGTCAAAAAGGAAAAGAAAATTAGCAACATACTCGCTGAACTAGACTTTCTAGCCGAATAGGTACCATCACGTGACTTTTAAATTAATCCAGTGACTAAGTCAAGGTTAAAAGTTATCACAGTCGAACTGATAAAGTGTAAAACCTCTAGTCGTTCGACACAGATACGGTTCAGCTTGGTCGACGTTGCGTACCAACTCATATAGGGAAAGCAGGTAATACAGGTTTACCCACCTCATACTGTTCTTTTCGTACAGTTACCTGCGTAGCGACTGTGTGGTGATATGTTCCGTAATTAGACGTCTCCGAGAGTCAATTAGTGCTCTAATCAACATGGAAATGGCAGAAAGCGAGGATCTAAGAAGCGACACTTTATCTTAGCTGGTGAGCGCATGTACTGTACATGACACGCACAAATAACCAGATCAGTAGAATCGTAGCTCATTAAATCGGCCCTTCGGGCAAAGATATAAATCTAGCAGCGAGACAATTTTTTGTGGTTAGTTTATAATTTTTAACATCTGCCGAATATATAATACTTCCTGTCGATAGTAACGAATGGTGGTAAAAAGAAACGCGTGTTCTTTCCCGTTTTATTTCTAACACATTTCTTTTCATCCACGGTAGAATCGCTGCAATACTGTAAATAATACAGAACTGATCAATGTCAAAAATCTGACAACAAATCAAGAAGTGTGACTAACATCTCAACTTCAGCCGACCGTGAAAAAATAGGTGAGACTGTGATGAAGTGTGATGGAAGACAATTTAACGGATGGAAGTCTAATTTGATCGGAATTAAATAAAAACACAACATTGAGACTATCGATAAAATTCTTGCCTTAAAAATACTGCAAAAGTTAAAAATATTGGTGGTTTACTGAAATTTTTTTAGTCTTTTCGAGTAATAAAGAACAAAAAGAGAGATAACCAAGTTGAAACAAATATTTTTTTCTTTTTTTTTCAGCTACTGCCAAGTAATCAACAACTAAAATAAGACCTGGATGAAAAACAAATGGATTCTTTTGAGAAATGATAAGAATACAAATACAAATAACGTCAACTTTGTTCGATCATACATCACTATTAAACAATGTTAGTTTTATTACTTCGACATGACAATTATCCGCCAACATGTTTTCTTTTTTTTTATTCCTTTTGTTTCTAGATACACGACTTAATACTGTTCGACATATAAATATGTTTTCGGTTATAGGATTTTTTAGAAAATATGAAATTCTAGCGTTTATTCCATATTTTTCTAGATTAAGTGCTTTGTATTCACACGAGCGATGACACGAAGTATTTAATATCTTTCATTAGAGAGGTTAATCTAGATCGGCATTTTCCTTTAACTCGGTACAATATAATTTCAATATAAATTGGAAGGATATAGCTTAATACTGTTAACACCAAACAGCTGTTGGGAAACGATCAATATTGTAACGACAACGATATCAATCATCCGACTACACAATGGTCACTATTTTCTGTCCGAAAATAACAAGTATAAAATCGTGGGATGTAGTGTTAACGAAATCACACATTACATTTAAGAACTTAACTATCACCAGACTTAGTCTATTTCAAAGATATCAGAAATTTTCTTTTCTGTGTACCGATTGAGTTAAATACGATAAAGTCAGGCAATAAATACAAGGTAGTAACCAAATAGTAGACTAAACGGCAGATGGCTGCGGGCGATGGTACCAGTTCAGCGTGGAGACACTGTAGGTAGCTAGGTAGGTGTAGGATACATCGATCAGATAGCCAGACACGCACAGAGAATTCATCAACAAACTCTTTTCCACTCACCAACGGTTTTCGTGTAATGAAATATCCACGTATAATTTATATAGAATTTGAATCTTCGCGTCCAATGCCGAAAGAAAAGAAGATTAGATGGAATACAGAAAAGACATTCATCTATGAATATTCATGACAAATAAAAGTGCTCCATCTGGGCCAAAGAAGCGCGTCAATGAAGGGAAAGAAATATTTCCTTCTCTTCCAACTGAAAAATATTAAATATTTTCTAAAAGTATATAACAATAAATTCATAAAATGGAAAAAGTAAATTGCTATACAATAAATTATTGTATATTACTTTAATGACCATACTATGGAAAACAATACTTAGTGGAATAATTACCATGTAAATTAATTTAAAACATCAGGATGTTTCTAATTAGGCAGATTACTTTTGGTAAATCTAAGACAAGAAACAGGATGTATCCAAAGATGCTAGAAAAATGTTACTCGCCGATTTTCAGCAAAGGATATCGTAATTGCCTATAAGAATAACTGAGAGCAATTTCAAATATTAGGCCTAGTTAAGACACTTGTATAGTATTTATAAGCCGAATTTTATCATAGAACTCTATCAAAACATTTCTTGACTAGATAGCATCGATATATGGAATCAATTAATCATTCCACTTAAACGAATTTCCGAATAGTTGTTGTTATAAAATAAATTCAAATTTTAGACTAAAAGTGCCTTTTTCAACTACAAGTTATCCTAGTCAATTTAGATAACATAGAGAAAGACGACCATTTTTAAATTCTTTAGCTAACGTTAATCGGATCGTAAATCATTATTATTTAGCTTAAAATTGGACAAAGTTCTGGCATGGACGGTATTAAAAATCATTCTTTCTTTCTAATTCCTTTCTATCGTTTAGAAAAATTTTTATCGAGTAATTGGTATCTTCTCGGTTGTATAAGTGTTGGAAGATGCAGAAGTTAATGGTAGACTTTAAATCCGAATTTCCACTTGGGTTTAGATTAATGAATATTACGCTTAAATTATTCTAAAGCACTGGTAAAATTTTAAAGTTCTTATTTTAAAATTAAGAACTTTAGAATTGATATAAGAGTCGACTAAATTTGCGCATTTAAAAACAGCCATTGGCCAGATAAATTTAGCAATGGAATGAATGGTTGAAGGTAGGTTTTATGTCGATGTTCCATGGAATAAACCGCTAATAAGTGATGGCATGTTTTTTAAGAAATTTTTCCAGAAATGTTTCTAATAAAATAAATGGCTATAGAATATTTTTCTAATTTAGAGTCTGGTATGGTTCTGGTTCAATCAGTAACAACGGCAGAGAGTGACCGAAAAGGAATAAATAAAAATAAAAAATAAAAGCTCATTTGTTACAGTTTAAAGGGCTTGGACCAGTTAGAATCGACTAGTGACACAGATATGTCGATTATCCTATTAAAGCCTCGATGCTAATTTATTCCGATATAATTAGACCTAAATGGAGAACAAGATTTATGAAAAGCAACCATGACACTTTCAAGAGGATAAACATTTTCCCATGTTTACTATCTATTGTATTTAGATATTAATTACTGTGGCTGGGTCATTAGAAACCGTCATTTAATTCGGTTATCATAGAAATGCTTTTTAATGGTCACTTCACCTAACGGATGGAGGCCCAAAGGAAAAAAACAAAAAGTTTATTTTAAAGCCTTTCTTTCGTAACCGATAACACGGGCGATATCTTAGATTATGGAAAGTCGACAGAAGTTTTCGGCCTCTCCTCCATTCCAGACGACAATAAAAAATATCACGGCCGAAAAAAGGATTTGGAAACTGGTGTGGGAGCAATGGAAATCATCGAGGGTTTAATAGCAGTGGGAAGATGAGGCTGACAATTTACCGGCCATTTCCATGGGGACGGAATGAAAGATGGTGACGTCATATCACGGAAAGGTCGACGGCCCCACCCAGGAGACATACACATAAGGTACGAAAATTCAACGGCCGATATTTTGAAACCGTATGTACTATAACAGGCCAAAAAAACGAACAGATGAAACTCTCTTGATCTTCTAGTTGTTCAACCACTTCTTTAAATGTCTATCGTGGACTTTAGACATTAAAAACGCCATAGATGTCTGTCCGTAGATGGGTCCGTTAGCCACTGATTTTGGTAGTTTTCTTCCTATTCTATCCAAGGAATTGTATTTTGATCTGGCTAGGAAAGTGGGTGGAATACTGGCGATAACCGATTAAATTTTGATAGCATTAAGAAAAATGAGATCAGCCAATAATATCCTTTCACATCTGATGTAATCTTTCTTATCTAACAAGAAACGACACGAATAGTTTCCAACCTTCCATTATTCCCAGTCGGAGATTACTTCTCTCTTCTCGGGCGGAAATGATAGTTCTAAATTAGTTCCGAATAAATTTCTCTCCTCCGATAACCATTCAACTCTTCCCTCTTTGGTCAATTTTAGTGTTTTTTTCCTGCCTAAATAAATAATCTCCCTTTCTGTCGGATTTAAAATGGTGTAACCGGAAGAAAAGAGTAACTAAAGTCAGAGGAGTGGGTTCTACCCATTTGGGGTCCAACCAAGTGGCCCTATTGGTCACAACCGGAAGGGGAAAAGACGATTTTTGAACCAGGCGGTAAAGAAAGGAATTCCATTTCAAGACTATTTGTTGTTCCCTCAATTGGGTTCCGGCTGTGACTGACGTGTAGGACGCTCTCCAGCTTCCGACTCTGGGAAAACTCTCTCGAAATTGGTGGCATTTAATCACATAGAAAACAAGGCACGCTGTTGGTTGTCTTGGAAACGATATCAATAGGCCAGATCGCGCTGCAAAAAAACCATCTTTCCCCAGCTTCCTTTTTAATCTGCAACTTACGACAGGTAGCTATGACGTCAAGTTAGACCAGACCGCGAAAAGTAAAAACAAGATAAAGGAAGAGAGGTCGACCAACTGGAGGCCCGAAATAATTACGGCCCATCCAGGATGAAAACTGGCTGGACCACTCCGACCATCGACTTTAGCCAGAGGCTAATTTAAGCTGTACAAAGAGGCCAGGTGAAAATATCGACAGGAAGTTATTACTTCTTTTTATCACTCTCTTCGGCAATCTTCTAACTGATATAACTATCCGATTTTATTCGCAGTCACATCCTCTGACTTTTATCAATCCTGAAAAAGAAATGACCATTGATCTTAATTCTTATTTTCATCCAAGTTCGGGTATCAAGAAGCCATCAGTAAGTCGCGCCGACTACCTACCGGGGTGGATAACAACAAGACGGGTAGTAGGATGGCGGTAGCCTTTCTCCAATCGGTCTAAAAGAATCGATTCTGACCTAAATTAATTGCATAATTGAATAGTTAATCGGATAGGTTGACTGACTTTTATATATCGGAAAATCGATTTTAAAACCAGGCAGAAACCCCTTGGAGAGCCGTTTTACATCCGTTAACTAAAAACATCTGTAGCCAAATCCTCTGCAGATGGATACCAGTTAAGCTAACTTAAAATACCAGTCATCTTGCCTATCTATTCGATTTATCAGTTAATATCTTTTAAAACCCCGACCCCATGGCTTTCATCGGAGAATTAGTTTTAATACTAATTTTCCGATTAAAGCGGAGCATCGGCAGTTCACCGGTCCTAGAGTTCTAATTCCATAAAATTTCCCAGCCGATCCCGTCGTTAACGGGATGGAGATGGGAAGCGTAATGTTTGGATCCCGGCCGACCCACCCGATAGTTAATCCAGACGGAAGCGCCGCCACCTTTAACATTTTTATCGATCGAAACGAGAAACGGCAGTCTGACTTCTTTCTCTATTTGCCTTCGTATTTAAGTGTAGAAGGAGATGACGACGGACGCCCGAGTTGGAATGGTCACCCACCAATTATTTCGTATTCCATCACCTGCGGGCCAGTTGGAAGATGACCTCGTCCGAGCAGCTGACCGTTCCAACAGATAAGAACACGCGCATCACGCGAATCACGCGTTTAACGGCGCTAACCAGTCGAGGTTAGTCACGGTGAGGTGGCCGGTGACATCATTTCCGGCTTCAGAGACGAACACCAGCCGTATTATATTTGTTTAGACCCGGGCACCTACCTCCCATTTTACCATCGGTCCCTTTTTTCACTAGGTTAATGCTAACTGACCGAGTGGAAAGCGGCGAAGTATCACCATGCCCATCACGGCCGCCCACATTCCTGTGGGATCAGCCGCCGGATGGAGGTTGGGATTCAACCAGCTGGATTCTAAATTGAACCCGGATTCCCAGGTGGAAGCGCGGCACGCTTCCACCGTGGCCATCCGGCCGACCTCGACCGATGGTTCCAATGCCTCCATTTACTATAAGGAGTAACTAAAAGTTTCTGGAAGGAACCGGCCAGAGGAAGAAAGCGATGACAGATGGGTGATTAAGGATCGGCGCGGTAAGACGACATCTAGGACTATCGACCGTATTCGGAATTGGTTAACAACACATTTTAAATCATAAAAATGGAGGAACCAGAGTAAATAGTAGGGGATGCAGGTTTTAATAGGAAATGTTTCGGCCGTTCCATCTATAATTCAATTTTCAAAAATATAATTTCAACCGCTACATGTAAGATATATACCAACAGCGATTCTAATGATCTAATATTTGGCTGCTTCTCATTTCGAAAAGCAGCCAATTCCATTTCTCCACCTACTAAATTTAGCTCTCTTTCGGTCGAGATTCGTGGATTTCGGTCCACTAGAGGCCGAGGTTGGTGACTATAAATTTCAAAACGGACCCCGGGATTCTGTAGCCCCACACAGTCTTCTATAAATCGCTAGTAAGCCGATTTCCAGCGCCTAAGTGGCAACTCCGTTGTGGAAGTCGAGCTGTCACCGGACAGTCGGCGGGTGACCGTTCGACTTCCACCATGAACTGGCCGAGCAGGGTCTAGCCACCCGACCGAAGTCGGGTGGCTATAACCTGTTCGGCCTGCTCCGGTACTTCCGGCCCTCGGGGTTAGAAGAAAATTCGACTGGTCCGCGCTCACTTTGTTGTCAATTGTTAGATGGAACGGAGCTCTTTTATGGCTCGAGTCACTCCTATAGGCTGGGATGTTCAATAACACTTTCAATTCTTCCTAACGCCATGTATAATATAGATTATTGCGCTGGCTACACTTTTATGAGGGATCTAGGTGGACGCTGGGCACCCAATTCAGCGCTCTTCCAGATCCGCCATAAAAGTTGCCTTTAAACCCGGTGTAGTTGAAGATTTTTTGTTATTTAAGTAATTGTCCAGGCGGGGATGGATGGTTTTTTTTGGCTTGTGGGAACTCTGACCTCTAATCCGCTTCCTCCACCACGGAGATGAAATGGATGCTGGTCGTTTATGGCGGGTCGGTCGGAATTTGTAGCCAAATAAAAAAGCGTGCGTGGCACAATGATTGGGTTCCTATCAAATTCTCTTTTTTAACCTTTAATTAAAGGTCATTAGGCTAGATTCTACTATAATTAGCTAAAATCGTTCTACTTTTCTAATATTCCAGTAAAAACTGTACGCTTTTTTGTTCCAAACGGTTAATATTGAATTTTCTCGATTTGAATATTAAAATTGATTTGAAGAAAAAGGAAAACCGATTGGATATCAAATTTTATCGGCCGGCCGGAAGTAGTAATAGAGGCCACCGCTTTCTATCGGGTGTCTCTCTGGAAAAAGCTGAGACTGGTACCGATAGGTTGGACCAAAGAATAGGGATCATTAACCATAGCGTCGATCCAACCATGGCCCGATATCTTCTGTTTCCCATCCCAGCGAAAAAGAGGCGCCTTAATTACTACTCATCATATTTCATCCGTCCACCATCTAATCGAGTCTTCTCTAACTCACCAACGCCTATCAGTCAGGAATTTCTCCTCCTTCTTTCCGAAACTTTTTATTCTCCTTAATTTTAAGTTGCTGGGCCTGTTGGAAAAGAAGAAATGTAGGAATATCCCGGCTGACGTAGGATAGAACTCTTTTCTCTTCGGACCATAAAAATTCATTTTCGAATCTATCAGTCTAAAAGATGTGGAAGTCAGGCGCGGACGGTGCCAGCTACTTTTACATTTACTCTCCGAATTATTTGGTCTGTCGATGCTGGTTTACCAATTACGCGTTTTGACAAATGACTCGATGCTGGTAAAGTTTGATAAATGGCCAAAATATTTCACTATCGACTAGATACCGGCGCTAATTTCTTTCCGCCGCAATTAATATAATTACTTTTATAGAAAGCTAATTGGCGGCGGAAATTTTCCACGGTTAATGCGTTTCGGAAAGAACTTCCAGACGTCACTGGGATTTTATTAATATCGACTAAATCCACTAGCTACCGATTTAAAATGTCCGTTTGAAAAACGACGGCTGGACCTACTTTTTCAATTATTTCGAAAATTATTTACACCTATCGTCCTGGATGTTGGTGCCTAATGCCGTCCTGGAAAATTGCACCAACTTTCCCCACTTATATGTCCAAAGTTAAACGATGCTATGGAAAATGGTCCGAAGGAAGGAATTAGTAAATTAAACGGCCAACGCACTAGGCAACTTTACCGTAGAATTCCCAGTTTGGCCGAAAGATGTCTCTGGGCTAAGCAGGAAATAAGCTGCCAAGTATACGCTAGTTAATAAAGAAGTGTAGCGGGTAAAAAACTTGATATTTCTCCAAGTGGATGAAACAGGTTCTAAGGTCAATGTTACGCGCACCAGTGCCAATGATAAGCCTATATATGGGGGAGGGTAAAAACTTTCGGTCCATTGACCCCGTAGTACGTCTATGCCCGTAATAACCATTTACTTATTAAAAGTCGGGGTGATACGACTACCTATGTTTCTAGTAAGTGTTTCTTACGTTCAAAACGGAAAACCGGATTATTTAAGTGTCAAAGAAGCCAGAGGAAAAATTCTGCAGAAAATTTCCTACCTATCATTTTCTGTCAGAGAAATTTTTTCTTACGATACATTTCTTTTTGTCCAATGTCAAAATAACGTTATTCTATTTAAATTCACGCATTCCAAATTTTTTTGGAAAACGATGGACAGAACATGAAACAATTCACTTATTTTTAATTACACCCAACATTTTTTAAAGTTAAATTTCGGTAAAATTTAAGAAAGAAAATATTGGTCCAATTTACCCAACCAAATGGGCATTTCTAATTGGCTAGAATAAATTAGAGACGAGTAATGACGGAAGAATAATTTTGGAAAAGTCATAGACTGCATAAGAGTGACGTTCAACTAGATCCGAGCTTCGAAAGGAATACGCTATCGACTCAGAATGAATGGCCCAAGAAATGAAAATATAGGAGGCTTTCCTTCATTTTTCCCTTTTTCGTCCAATCCGATTTCGGTCAGTCGGCCGAAACACAGCCAGAACTTTCCGATTGTGTTCTTCCATTGGGTATCCGACAAAAAAAATCTCTTCTATTTCCCAATATCAAGGAAAGGAAAAGATTGGTGGAAGTGGAATAGCTCAGTCAGCTGAAGGAAATAGACGCTGTTACTTCGGAAAATTACCAGACGACAACTATGAAAATAAGGAAGAACCGGCGTTTTCTTTTTTACACACAGATGTCTTCCATATGACCGATGACGTCCACTTCCCTCCCGTCCCGGCGGTCAGGCGGGCCCATTGGCTTCCGATTCTTTTCCTCCGCGGGGTATCAAATAGTCAGTTTTCCTAGTAGGAGAGAGGTTGGCCTGGGTCCAACATTATGCACCGGTCTAGTCCCATTTGGTTCATGGTTCATTCTGCCACCCACCCGGCTATTGGCCCACCAACGGTATCGAATAAAAACCAAGGGCGATTTACCAGTTACCGTCAGAATGAAAGATAGTTTACGCTTCCGTCGGTTGATATTTATTTTCTCACATTACTACACCAGACACGATATTTGAAACAATTATTGATCCGGATTTCGAAATTTCTTAGAGGATATAAATATGTAAAAATTACAAAACTAAGGGGACGACCCTGGTGGTGGAAAATCCACAGAAATATTATTCGAGCCTGTTGTCGAGATCAGCGTGGGATGATAAAAGCTTCTCTGGGATTCGTCGGGTTAAGTTCCTCTGTAATGCGTTACATCCACTATCCACGTGGATGCCAAATGAAAGCGCATACGACCATAAGATATTATCACTTAGCCAACATTCCCCATATCGCTGCTCGGCTTTGATATTAAATACATTAAAAAGATATGTAGTAAGTATTAGCGTTACCACCTGTCTACATCGGTATTAATTCGACTGGTAGTGCCGAGCAACCCAACGTATTTATAATTTCTCTTTATCTACATATGGATTTAAATAATGGCGAAGGAGAATATCCGGCTACGTTACCACCTCTGGTTGTTTTTTCTCTTTTCGTTATTATTCTTCCTGGTGTCAGTTTGAGGGATAATTACCAGTTTCTTCTAGCATGGAAGCGACTGTCGACCGATAGAGTCAGCCGGACATATCGTGTTAAGGAACGAGTGGCGCGATCAAACACCGCGCTTCTGACGCTCACTAGCCGAGAAAGCCCGCTGGGTCGAGAATGAAAATGCTACATCCCCATTTCCGTTATGATTAAATTATTACGGTTCAAATTTTTTTTTTATTTTTTGAAATTTTTCGAATATTCTCAATAGCCACATTTCAATGAGGTAACGGGTACAGTAGATTCTTATCCCGGTCCTGGGGGAAAATTAAGTCATAATAAGTAATTTCGGAAATATTAAAATATTTTTATATAATCCCGACTGTTGATATTTTACTCCGATATAATTTTGGTAATTATCACATGTGTCAGTGGACGTAGGAAAAGCGCTCTGGTCTGTTTGTTGTTGTGTAAATTGTCAGATCAGAAATCTTATCGTTTGTTTGGCAGCTAACAAAAAACGTAGCGGCCAATCAAAAATCAGTGACTGATGCGCCAGCACGGTGAAGAAGAAAAGCCGAACAAAATGAACTTTTTCTTTCCCCTTGGTATCGAAATAAATAGGCGAGAATTGCCAAGGAAAAATTGGTAACAAATTTTGCAATTTTTACCAGCCCATCTTTTGTCGAGTTGGAAGGAAATTTTCAGAATACCGCAGTTTCTTAAAATATATATAAAGTCGAATAGAAATAGTTTAAAATATCTTTAACTCTTAGTATCTGGTAAAAATCAATCTTTTAAAGAACGATGGGAAACGGCCCTAGAAAATAACAAATTAATATTAAATAAACCGAAAGAATAAATTAACAAAACAAAAAATTGCCTTTAAAATGCAAATTTGGTAAAGAAAAGCCAAACATTTAACTCACACCAGAACGCCAGATATTTTCGAAAAAGTCGATAAATGAGCCAATCAAAAGTATATTACTCGATGACGTCATCTCCAGCTGATATTTGATACTCGATGCACGTGCTTACCGGCCACCAAGGTGGATCTGCGCAGGTGTAACCGAGATCAGCGATATTTTTAAATGAGGCTTTTGTTTTCTCGGCCACCAAAACAACACGTTTAATCCGCCCGGGCATCATTAACGACGCGGATTAATATTCAATTAATTAATCTAACCAACGAACGAGCGAAGGGTTTTCTACGGAGTTTTAAATTGGACTAGTACTGGATCTAACCTGTCAAAATTCACGCCATATTCTATACAGTCGCATTCCATTTTCTTTAACAACGAAATTTGTACTTTATTTTGAACGCTTAGAACTGAGAAATAATAGAAGTATCGGACACCAGGACAAATACACCAGATCGATGGAAAATTCGATTTTCGATGAGGAACTCGACCGAGTGACGACTGGTGAGGAAGTGTTGGCAGAAGCTACTCTTCATAGACATCTCTTTACAATTCCTAAACTTATTTCTAAAGTAGATCAGCCGGATCCCTCTCACCACGAAATAGTAAGCAGGTAGAAAAGCGGGGAAGATGATTCCGACTGACCGACAAACGTAAAACAATACCGTACATGTATATATAATATTTCCAAGTCTTTCCTACCGCTTAATCTTTACAACTTTAGGATAATCTCCGTATCCGACTGAAGCAAAAAGATTAAAATAGAAATTAAATAGAACAAGTTCTTACCTGATTTAAAGCAGACCGTGGCGGAGGCCAGAATGAGCGTGATCCTTATTCTTTCCAGGCACAACATAGTCAGAAGGAAACATGGGTCAGCCCCAAGCTAGAAAATCACGTAAAAGTCTCCAGCGTCGTTGCTCTGGCAATTTTTTGCGCTTCCAGATCCAATTAAATAAGTAAAGTCGATGGTACCTCCGTTGTCACCGCGCCGACTGAGATGTAGCCGGTCCCAGCCAACCGACACTCAGGTCTGGGCTCGGGTAAGGCGCCGGTTCGGTGGCCAGCGCTTCCTGTCGCTCCACGAGCAGCCACAGCCCTCTAGTGACAAAATATGAAAACAATAGCGGTACTATTGATAAAACTTACGGTTATTAACAAAATCTCTGAACCGCTAACTTTAACTTAGCCCTATAGTTTAACCAAGTTTTTTTTAATTTGGAAGAGCGAAATGATGGTCCCGATAAAGAGCGTTCAATTTAGACCGTTATAACGCTGGTCACGTGGATTTTAACCAGCCCGGTAAATAGCGCCCTCCCGTGTTAAAGGTCAAAGTACGATTTTTTAAAAAATTAACCGTTAAACTGTTTCTTCGATAAGGTTTTTTGAATCAAAATGAATGTTGTTAAAGCGGATATAACTTCATTTATATTTTCAGTTAATGTAGTCAGAATCTAGTTTTAAAGAGAGCGCGGTAAAACAAACGACGAAATAATTTGGATATAATTGGACTCTAAGCCGTGTGTGACTGTCGAACCGAGACGGGATGTAAATTTATTCATTAAACATAAATTTAAATATTCTTCAAAATATTCGATGGCGAAACACGTCTGTAAACTTGTCGTTTCCTCTTTAATAAATTTAATGCAAAAAATTCCGGAGATGTTAGAAACTAACGTCATCATCCTTCCGCCATAGCTGTTGATATTTCCATTTGTCTACTAACGCTTGGAGCTGTTTCTACCATTTGAAATTTTAATAACTAATGATTTATTTCGACTAGTAATTGTGCATAGGTATCAACATTACCAACTAGTATTCGGTTCGTCTAATGTTTTATTGAATTCTTCGACTATAACTGATTTACAATTATAATAATAGAAAGGCTGAATCGATTAAATTTTCGTTTTCTCTACTAATATATTCCTTTTCAAAGATACGCTCCACATTATTTTAATTTAAATAATTTTAACTAATATATCATTAAAATGGACAAATTCTATCGGCATTTATTTTCCTATCAAAACAGTTGAAGCTGGCAAAATTTCTCTCAATCTAATTTAAAGATAAGGACCACATGTAATTTATTAATTTGTCTGAAAGACATCCACAACGTGGATTATCTCTCATAAGTGTTCACACCCAAATATTAACCCGCTTTAATTCATTTATTCATTGGGTATAAATCTGAACTGAAAGAAAAATAATTTTTCAAGTTGCATTATTGTACCATGTTTTGATAGAAAATATTTATTAAATTGGTAGTGTTGACTTAAACAACTACGGAAACTTATTTGCACCCGATCAAAATTCGCAGGTGTGTTTGATGGGGTGAGAAGGAAATGTCACTAACCACGTGATTATGCCGCCGCCATATTGTTCGACTGTCTGATGGATTTTTCCGGGCACAGATGTAACTTCAGCGCCACCTGCTGGCGGTGAGTGCCGCGATTTCCTCCTAGCTCTTAGCTTTCTCCACTTCATTCCACTTCTCCTTCCATCTTTCTTCTCTTCGTAATACAATAGAGAAATTCGACTATTTTGTTTTCTATCGAAAATAACTTATATATCTATTCTCTTCCCAATCAGTTCCGAATGCTGAGTGAAGAAAGATAACAAGATTAAATTTGATTTGATGGTAAAAACTTAAAAATATAGCATTAACTTCAAAATTATAGCTATTGGTGGATATAGAGTAAATATTATTTCATAGCATAAGCTTATTACTATTATTAATAGAAACAACCTCTTTCCTCGCGTTTATTAGTTGAAATGCAGAAACGACACGACGACAAGATGGAGGGATTTGGCACGTTTCCTCTAGTAACCTCCAGCCTAAGAAGGGACCCGCCATTGACGTCTGACGAGATAGCTGGCAGCTAACAGCAGAAGAAGAAAAATCGTTCGCTATTTCTTTTCTCTTTTACTTTATAAGCGAGTTTAAAAACAAAAGCTGGATCAACGGTTTAGGAGTTAACTAATTTTCGATATAATCCTGCCCAGAATAAAATCGACTTAAATAAATATATTTCTACCATTTGGTGCCCCTTAGGTTGACGTTCGTTGTCTCTCTAAAATGATTCTGCCATCACTTTAATTTAAAAAAATCATTCAGAAATACAAATTAGCGCAAATGTTACTAATTAAATAACGGCCAATGAAATAGAAAACTTGTCTTTAGTCGTTATGTGTCGATAACACCAAAGACAATTGATCGATGGGCGAAATAATACGTAGATGTAATAATTTATAATGAAAGGATAAGAAACGTCCAGCCAACAATAATAATGATGGATTATATCACTGCGGAAGGAAAGATAATTAGCCGAGAAAAAAATCTAATTAGATATGTGGAGCAGTTGGCTATTATTTCGTTTCCCCTCATTTCAGAAGTTGTTTCCAATAGGACCTCTCCCCGCTCGCTCCCGCCGTCATTTTTGTCCAGTTCCTACATAAACCGTGGTCCCAACTTCTCGCTCGATCTGCCTGTAGGAATTTGTCACGCCTAACAAGTTACTATTGTCGTGTGGCAGGGATTTTTCGTCTCTGTGACTTCCACCGGGATTCTATCGCCACCCCGTTGGTCAGGAGGCGTAATAGGGGTGCGACCCACGCGCCTCGGTGCCGATGAAAGAGAAGGAGACAATGAACTCCAGTCGGTTTTCTATGCTCATCTCATTTACCAGGCTAAGCCAGAAAGCGTGTTCTCTCAACCCGTGTCCGACAATATTCACCGGATATAATGTTTCTTTGGAGAATTCTGCAGATAGCCATTCCTAGTCTAGACAATGAAAGACCCCTCTCGACGTTACCTGCAGTAGAAAATCAATTACTGTTCGTGTGTGTGTGGGAGACACACTGATCTTTCGTTTAACAAACTTTCCTCATTAGAAGAGGCTCCTGGCTAAACTTTGCTCTTTCTGACAAATATTGTATCGCTTCTCCCTGGTGGGTTCGTGCCAAATTTTCTTTTGATGCAAAATTGACTGGCGGCTATGACGGCAATGTACAGTATTTTCAATTTAATGATTGAAATTTTTTCAAGCGAACTAAGTTAATCTTCCCAATTACTTATGACTTACCGACTATAGATTTAGAATTATTTTGTTTTTAACCTAACCAAAACAAATAACCGTCTAGTAAGAGCCATAATTATTCACGCGCGCTGCTAAAAAAGTCGAATCGAGGGAAAGCCGTTATTCCGGATGATACTTCCGCTCCACTCGGTTGTAATATCTATGGGAGTATTGTATTTATAATAACTTACTGTTAGACTATACCAGCCATTTTTAAGCAACTTATTTACTTCCATTGGCGGAATAAATATATCTTTTAAGAGGTGATACAGAATAACATTTTAAGTGTCTTTTTCAATAATTTGAATTAGCGGTCTTCAAACTTTTTAATGGTGCACTCTCTTATCAGTTAAATATTATAGCACCCATCCCTATACTACAGAGAAGAGGTATTATGCATCCCCGAAAACTTTTGCATTAGTAGTTCCCCAAAGTATTAAATTATAACTATTCACACTTTTCACCTACCGTTCATTTTGTGGAATCTACTTGTTGATAACCGAAAACTACGAGCTAGAAAAGAGATTTGTTAAAATAAGATCGTATTGAGAAATATTTGCTAATAGATGACTAATAGTCACTCCATAGATAACGTTTCGGGTAATCTATAAACTGCATTAAAAATTTCGAAATTTTCCAAAAAAAAAAAAAAAAAAACGCTATTAGAGTTTAATTCTGGAATTTTGACGCTTTTTATTATTGTATTATTATTTAGTAGATGTAATGAGAAGAGCTCCTAAAATTGGATGGTGGAAAACTCTATTTTTATCAGATATGTCGGAACAGTGGGCAAGCGCAGCAAAGAAATTTCTGGTTAACGGAACAAGTTGAAATAAGTTTATTTATTAAAATAAATTAACAGATAATAGGGACATAGATAGTCGGGATTGAATTTGAGGAGTACAGAAGATAAGTGGTAGATCCGTCAGGGAGGAAAAATTTGATGGCGCGATTTTATTGAGAGGGTGAAAAAGTTGGAAAATAGAAACGCACAATTTTTTTTAATACTATGGAAATAAAATATAGAATGAAACTCCTACTCGGATTAATAGAATCGATTGGATTTTCTGAGAATTTTAACTAGGCTATAAAGTAGAACTTAAGACTGTGGATCAAAGAATTTTTATCACACCACCCAGTAAGATAGAAAACAATTCGAACTAATTAAAAATTATAAAAATAAGATTACATGATGGAACGTCAATTTTCCGGGACAGAAAATAATGCTAGATAAGAATAAACGACTGGAAAATTTTTGTCTGCATTTATCTCGAACCATTTTATGCATATAATATTTAAGAAGCTAAGAACCGCTTTCCCAATAACAATAAGATGACGTAATGATTAAACATATTAAGGAAATTAGAGGAATTAAATAGTTTACCCGAAGAGAATTGTATCCTGTGGGCAGAGGAAGAGGACGGAATGAAGTTTTAATTTTATTTAGAGGGAAAAAAAAGAGGAAAGTAGGCGGTTTTTATTTGTTTTATAAAAATATTTTTTGGAGTGCTTTTAAAATGCAAAATCCGGAGAATAGAAACCGTTATAAATATATAAACCTAGCTAGCCATCCATCACAGATTTCACTTCCAACAATACTTAGTTTTTGCTTTTCCGTGGGCGCTACCGTTAGCCATCGGCAGAGAGAAGTGGGGCCAAGACAAACACATTAGGTTTGTTGATCACGTCTGCTGCCAAATCCTCTCCAACTCGGCGAGTGATGAGAAGGACACCGAAGACTTTAC